>CAUYQU010024660.1:0-35518 GCA_963574635.1 Cheracebus regulus | reverse complement strand
GAACAACTAGACTTAACAAATATTTACAGAACTCTCCTCCCACAAATCCACAAAACATACATTTTTCTCAGTATCACATTATACCTATTTTAAAAGTGACCACATAATTGGAAGTAAATCACTCCTCAGCAATTGCATAGCATCTCATAGGTTTAAAATATTGGTTGGCTGCTTATTTGTTATTTTCATCCCCTATTCCTTCCTGTCTCCATTGTTAAGCACAATTATTGGCCTAAAAGAGGTTTTTAATACCCATTTTTAGACTGCATTCTAGTCTGGGCAATAAAACAAGAATCCCGTTCTCTCTCCTTCTTTTTCTTCCCTTCTCTCTTTCATTCTTTTTTTTCTTTCTTTTGCTCTTTCTTTCTCCTTTTTTTCTTTAAAAAAAAAAGAAAAGAAAAATAACAAACAATAATTTAGAACCAAAAAGTTGTTGGGAGGCTTAGATCCAGCAAACTGTTATTAGTCAAGATGCTTTTAAATGAATGTTTCCCTCTAGTGTCCTGAAAGGTCCACATAAATGGTCTTATATGACAAGCTTTACTCTGTCTATAAAATGTAGTACTGGTCTGCCCCTGCTCAGAACCTTGGCCACATGAAGGCGCACTGATCTGTGCAGTGGTGCCCAGAGCCAGCTGCATCTGCTGATGCTGCTCATCCATTCACAGCTCTGTGCTCAGTCTTATAATGTTGGAAGCCTGACATCGGCCACAGTAGGAGGATTTACACGACAGAAATCAGCAAATACTACAAAGCAGGGTGATCTTATATGGACGAGATGATTGTTTATATTTTATATATTATATCTCTACCTATATAAGTAAACATTTGCATATACAAAAGTTTCCATTATATCTATATTCTGAAAAGTTTGGAAGTACTGCTTTATTTTTTATTTCCCTCATAGGAAAACATCTTTTTTTTTCTTTTTGCCATGATGACATTTGCTGTTTTTAACCACCCAGTGCCCCTTCCCTCCTAAGAGCCCCCAGGTTTGCCTGGGTACCCACCCTCCATGAAGCACAGGAGCCCAGCGCGACGTGGCTGCTAATTCCACCCTCCTGACTCCAGAAACTGGGTTAGAGATGGGCCCTGGTCTAGTGAGAGTGAAGCCCAGATGGGGCCTCACAGGGAATGAAGTTTAGCTTCCCTCCATAATTCAAACACAGAATATTAGATTATTTGATGGGCTGGACTGTCTTTTTTTTTTTTTAAAAGACAATTTCACTCTTGCTGCCCAGGCTGGAGTGCAATAATGTGATCTTGGCTCACCGCAACCTCCACTTCCTGGCTTCAAGTGATTCTCCTACCTCAGCCTCCCTAGTAGCTGGGATTACAGGCATGCACTACCATGCCCGGCTAATTTTTTGCATTTTTAGTAGAGACAGATTTATCCATGTTGGTCAGGCTGGTCTCAAACTCCTGACCTCAGGTGATCTGTCTGCCCCAGCCTTCCAAAGTGCTGGGATTACAGGTGCAAGCCACCGTGCCCAGCAGACTGTCTGTTCTTTTAACAGAATTCTACTGCCTTCTGCTTGGTAGGCTGTTCTGAGAGAGCTCCGTAAGAAATGAGGAGGAAAGCAGTATGAATACAGGCCTTATTTCATTAGACAGTTACTTTTGGCATGTATCCATTTAATTCTGTAAGATAATGTTTATTTGTCAGCAGTATCGGATCACATTAGCAAAAAATCTATAAACTCCACCATAAAGAACACTTTTTTGAAAGATCACCTTCCCACAAAAAGTAAATAGAAAAGACGTACCTCTGGAAGCAGCTGGCAGCTATCCTGTGTCCCCGAGGGAGGCAACCAGAAGAGAGACAACAGACAGATCCCCGGGGACATGCTGTGAGCCACTGGATCAGGTTCACTATTTAAATTTTTTATTATGTGAGCCCAAAAAACGTTCCATTATTTCTAGCCAGTTTAATTGGGTTTTCTGACATTTCTAATGCCCCAGCAAGAAGAAAAAATACATTAAAAAAAAAAAAAAAAGATTGATTAAGCCAGTTACCTACAATCTTACTGCAAAGTGATCTTTATGGCAGGGATTGTTTATAGATTGTTGCTAATGTGGTCTGGTCCCTACTACAAATATGGTCTTACCGAATTAAATGAATCAACGTCAAAAGTAACTGTCTAATGAAATATGAACTGTATTCATAACACTTTCTCTCCTCATTTCTGACAGAACTCATTTAAAACAGAGCCTTGCAAACAGAAGGTAGTAGAAGTCTATTAAAAGAATGGATCAACCATCCAATCAAATAACACATCTGATATTCAGTGCTTGAGTTATGAAGCGGAGCCAAGCTTCAGTTAGCTTTACTAACATGTCATCAGTAATGCTAGTAACACTCTCTCAACATGCAACCCATGTCATAATATCTGCTACTTTGTTCATGTCACTGTATCTATTTTATGCACATTTACACCTATTGCTGCAGTCCAAATTGCCTCCTGTAACACTGTTTCTAACTTGGAACACACTTCCACACAGAAAAAGAAAGAGATTTCTTTTTCAGACATTTCCAATTTCAGATGGTGGGGTGGCCACGAACTACTAGTATGGGAAGCTTAAGAGTTGCAGTTAATTCCAGCACTAGGTGGCAGCACCTACAGCAGCTGGACAGGATTTCACGGTGCTGAAGGCAAGAAGTGAGCAAGGGCTTCAGCACAGAAAAGCCAGCATGCTGAAGCCTGTGAATTATTGAAGGTACTTGTAAATACCTGCTACCCTGAGAAACTAGAAAGTGTTTGGAGGTAAATTCCCCAGATGCACCCAAAAATCTCACACAACTTTCAGAGGTCGACAGTGAAAGAAAATCAAGTGCCATTGTGTTTTCAGTCTCAGTCTGAGATCAAAGGCACTTGTCATTCAGCAATCAACTCCTTAGAGAAAGCATTTTAAACAACAGATGCTTACAGTGAGGGATAGACGGGAAGATGGCCAGAAACAGAACTTTTTATGCAGGCACCTCAGACTCCTATAATGAATGCTGCTATTGTTTTATTTATCTGAACGTAAGTCATGGTCCATGTGTGATTTAAAAAAAAAAAAAATGCATCCAGTAAATGTTTCCTGAATTCCTGTTATGTGCCAGGTATGATGCCAGGATCTACCAGGGCAGGGCCTTGCCCTCATGTGCTTCCTCTAGTGAGTGAGAACCTGCCCCTGGCACTACCGGAGCAGGTAAGGAACCCCTAAAGGGATGCTGTGATTTGACCTTCTGATCACTCCATCTTTTGCAGACACTTTCCTCCTTTGGCCTTCCTGACACAACACACCATTTTCCCGACTTCACAGGCTGCATCTTCTACCTCCTTTGCTCTTATTCCTAATGTCAGTATTTTCTAGGGTTCGATTCTGGACCCTCTTCTGACAAACATTACTCAGCGAATCCTGTAACTTACTTACTTACTTCATTTATTTAAAACAGAGTCTCGCTCTGTCGCCCAGGCTGGAGTGCGGTGATGCAATCTCGGCTCACTGCAACCTGAGCCTCTAGGATTCAAGCCATTCTCCCGCCTCAGCCTCCTGAGTAGCTGGGAATACAGGCACGTGCCACCATGCCCCGCCAATTTTTCTGTTTTTAGTAGAGACGGGGTTTCACCATGTTGGTCAGACTGGTCTCAAACTCCTGACCTCGGCCTCCCAAAGTGCTGGGATTATAGGCATCAGCCACCACGCCCAGCCAGTCCTGTAATTTTAAATATCACCTAGGTGATAAGGACCCCCAAATATCTCTAGCCTGGGCAGCATTCAAATAAATATTCCAGTAGGCATCTAGAAATCTCTACTTGGGTATCTAACTGGCATTGCAAACTTAATATGGCACCAGGATCATCAGGCTACCCAAACAAACTAGAAGTCAACTTAATTCCCATCTCTCATCCCTCACATTTAACCTGATTAGTACATGCTATCAAATCTACTTCCAAAATACCTCTTCCATTGGTTTTCTTCTCTTCTACCTACAGAATCACCTCAGTCTAAGTTACTCTCCTCAGCTGCTTTATCTCTGCCTGGTTTTGACCCGCTATAATCCATACAGCAGCACAACTGCTTTCTTCACTCTGTTCATCTTAGCATGTCACTCACCCTAAAATCCCTCCAGTAGCCTCCCATTTGCGCTCACAATATGATCTATACTCCTCCCCAGAACCTTTGCAATCTGGCCCTTCTAACCGAGTCTCCCTCTCCCTTTCTCAGTGTTTGTTAGCCACAGTGGCCTCCTTTTCTTCAAAATACAGAAGGATTTCCTGCCTTAGGGCCTTTGTACTTGCTGTCTCCTCTAACTGGGAATACTTTTTCTGTCCTCTCAATGGCTGGCTCTTTCTCACCTTTCAGGTTAATATTCAGGAGTCACCTTGTCAAGGCCAACTTCCCTGAACACCCCCACCCTATCCTCTCCTTGGTGACTATGATACCACAGGGGTTTTTTTCATTGTTTTTTTTGTTTTGTTTTGTTTTTGAGATGGAGTTTTGCTCTTGTTGCCAAGGCTTAATGGCATGATCTTGGCTCACTGCAACCTCAGCCTCCTGAGTTCAAGTGATTCTCCTGCCTCAGCCTCCCAAGTAGCTGAGATGTACCCCCACGCCTGGTTAATTTTTATATTTTTAGTAGAGACAAGGTTTCATCATGTTGGCCAGGCTGGTCTCGAAATCTTGACTTCAGGTGATCTACCCGCCTTGGCCTCCTAAAGTGCTGAGATTACAGGTGTGAGCCACAGCAACCCGGCCTGATATCACAGTTTATCTCTTAGTTATATTTATCAGAAAGTCACTTTATCTTATTCTCTGCCTTCCTTACTCTCTTTAGAATATGGGCTCCATGATGCCAGAACCCATGTGTGGCTTTTTTACTGCTTATTCCTAACACAAAGTGGTTGGCACATAGCAGATGCTCAGGATTTTCTACATAAATGAATAATCCTGCACTTGTAAATGTGGCTAGCTTCCCTACCAGGCTTGCTACCCTAACATTCCTCCTATATATATCCTTTCGGCACCACTCAGACTGAAATGCATATCCAGTAATGTTGTAAGCTAAAAACAGCAGAGCCTGCCAGCCTGGAAGCTGGGTGAAATGGTCAGAACCAGTAAGCATGTCAGTACAAGGAATAACCAATGGCTTCCTTGCAAGCCAACTTACAGCTCTCGTGGTAGACAAAGGATGGAAAAGCAATGTTACAACTAAAAGGAAAATGAGAAGTAACAAACCATTCCGAACTTCCAACACAAGCTCATGCTTGTGGCAATTGCAACAAACAAGGGACTCATATTCTAAACAGAGGCTCAGTGATGTTTTGTACAGCACCTGGATAAGGTGATTCGCTAGGGAAAAACAAGGAGTAAGCCAGGTTTTACTACCTTCAAAGAACACTTTAGCTACTTTATTAGGAAGTCGTATTTCTAAGACTAGTATTGGTGGAAACGTATGCAGTGTCTTTACATGGTAGTGGCGAAGGTAAGGTACTTTGACAAGAACTCTAAGACTGACACGCTGAAAACATACTACAAGCAGATGCACACTCCACAATCTATAAACTCAGTTTCGTGAACATTCTGAGAGCTAATAATCAGGTTAATAATGTAATAATTTACTAGGTAAATGTACTATGCCAGATACTATTCCAAACATTTCCCAAGGATTATCTCATTCTTTGATTATCTCACTGATATTGTTTCATTAATATCCTTTTTTTTTCTTTTGAGACTGAGTCTCACTCTGTCGCCAGGCTGGACGGCTGTGGGACAATCTCAGCTCACCGCAACCTCTGCCTCTCAGGTTCCAGTGATTCTCCTGCCTCAGCCTCCCAAGTAGCTGGGACTATAGGCATGTGCCACTACACGTGGCTAATTTTTGTATTTTTAGTAGAGACGGGGTTTTACCATGTTGGTCAGGTTGGTCTCAATCTCTTAACCTCATGATCCGCCTGCCTCGGCCTCCCAAAGTTCTGGGATTACAGGCGTGAGCCACCATATCCGGCCCATTTTTAAATAAGAAATCTAAGAGAGGTGAAATAACTTGCCCAAAATCACAAAGCTAGTGTGCAGTGAAAATAGAAGCTGGACACAATCTGTTCTGAAGCCTGTGCTAATAACCAGTACTCTATAATACACTCCTAGTTATTCCTAAAATTTTAAAAAAGCTTCAGTTCAATTCACTTAGCAGTTTTGGTCTGTTTAAGCAATCAGTTATTGCACATTTCAATCTGATCTTGATTATACCTGCAACTTTCAAGTGAAATTAATATTGTGGTGGTGGTCCTGATAAACTAGCCATACCTCTCCCTGAGAATTTTTCAATATAACCTTCACATCTTCACCAGTGCCCCAGGAGTTCTGGTTCTTCCAGATGAGGTCAGTTGGGGGGCTGGCTGTGACACCAGCGTTTGCAGCCCAAATCTGTAAAAAACAAAGGACATCAGTAAAACCAGAACCCAGCTCTCCCACATGCCAATAACAGCAATACAATGAGACTCAAACACTCGATTCTAAAAGTCTGAGAAATATGCCCAGCTACAGAGTGCTATACATAGCTGTGTGGCCAGGAGAACTCATAGAGCTTCTCCCGGCCTCAGCTTCCCCATCTGATAAGTGAAGATGATGATACATAAAGCCCTGAAGTGAAACTGCCTACACTCACATTCTAGTCCCTTTATACACCAGCTGACCCTGAGCAAGTTACCTTACTTTAGTCATCCATAAAACAGCACAGAAATGACACCTGTAACAGGTGGGATTGTTGAAAAGAGCAAGTGATTACCCATATACAGTGGCTGCCTAATTCAGTGAATGGTAGCCTCAGCATTCCATTATTCTTCGGGTTTTATGGGCCATCCTTCCATGTTAGAGACTTCTGTGACCCCCTCTAATAATGTCCTTCAGCTGCCTACAGATAGAACTAAAGAGACCTTCTGCAGCAGACAGCCTATCTAATAATCTTATGGAAACTGGTATGTCTCCAAACAGAGAAAGTGTCACAATACCCTAGAATATCTGAGACTGCATTCCAAAAAACAAATCTGGAAGTGGATAAATCACTCACTGTTCAAGGGAAAATATAATTGCTATTTAAATAGGACAAAAAAGAAATGATTATATTTTCCTTCTCATGGACATGAAAATTCTTTTTATATATCTACCGGCAAAAGAGAACAAGCAGAAAGAAGAAAACTTGGCAGTCAGAAAGCCTAGGTTTGAATTCTGGACAAATCACTACACCTCTAGGAACCTCAATGCCTTCATTTAGCTACAGGGATACTACTAGCACTGATTTTTTTTAGAAAGAGCATTTAAAAAACAAATAGAGAAAAGTTTGTAATCCATAAATTGTTATACAAATAAAAGATTTTATGGCCGGGTGCAGTGGCTCATGCATGTAATCCCAGCACTCTGGGAGGCTGACGCAGGCAGATCACCTGAGGTCAAGAGTTCGTTCAAGGCCAGCCTGACCAACATGGTGAAACCCTGTCTCTACTAAAACACAAAATTAGCCGGGCATGGCGGCACATGCCTGTAATCCCAGCTACTCAGGAGGCTGAGGCAGGAGAATCACTTGAGCCTGGGAGGTGGAGGTTGCAATGAGCGGAGATCATGCCACTGCACACCAGCATGGGCAACAAGAGCGAAACTCTGTCTCAAAACAAAAACAAAACAAAACAAACAAAAACCTTTATGACTACAAAAGGAAAGCTGAAGATGGCAAAGACACGTATATTTGTTTTTTGTTTGTTTGTTTTTTGAGACAGAATTTTGTTCTTGTTGCCAGGCTGGAGTGCAATGGTACAATCTTGGCTCACTGCAACCTCTGCCTCCCGAGTTCAAGCAATTCTCCTGCCTCAGCCTCCTGAGTAGCTGGGATTATAGGCATCCACCACCACACCTGGCTAATTTTGTATTTTTAGTAGGGATGAAGTTTCTCCATGTTGGTCAGGCTGGTCTCAAACTCTCGATCTCAGGTTATCTACCCGCCTCAGCCTCCCAAATTGTTGGGATTACAGGCGTGAGCCACTACACCCGGCCAACAAGTATATTTCAAAATGGGGGCTGGGTGTAGTGTCTTCAGCCTGTAATCCCAGCACTTTGGGAAGCCAAGGTGGGTGGATCACTTGAGCTAGGGAGTTTAAAACCAGCCTGGGCAATATGGTAAAACCCCAACTCTATCAAAAAAAAAAAAAAAAAAAAAAAAAAAAAGGAGTGTTGTGGGGGGTCTCAAGAAAAAACAAGAGAAAAATCTATGAATTACTGATTAGGAGAGAGCCCTTACTTTTTAGATGTTCACCTGGAGCATTCGGATCTTTCATCAGCATTACAAATGGGAAGGAGCACAAGGTGGTATGAAACTAAAAAAGTATGGGATGAAACTAAAAAAAAAAAAGAACTGGATCTGGTCCAACATTTAGATTATGTGGAACGTGTTTTCCTAATTTTAAGCACTACTTCTCACTAGCCTATATGTAATCATATACCTGATTTAGTTTTAATAATAATCATCATAAAATGTCAGTATCCTTGCTGGCTAAGTTAACCTAAAACTAGTATGTCCCATAGCAGTGTCATTCAATATGGCAGCAAAATGTGGCTTGGGAGCACTTAAAATGTGGCTAGTCTGAAATAAATGTGCTGTAAGGGTAAAATACACACTAGATTTTGAAGACTCAGCTAAAAAAAAGAATGTAAAAATATCTAACTTTTTACACTAATTACATGCTAAAGCAGTAATATTTTGGATATACTGGGTTTAATAAAATATAGTTCTAAAATTCATGTCTTTCCCTTTTACTTTATTTTAATATGGCATAAGAAAATTTAAAATTACACATGTGGTTCTCATATTTCTATTCTAGAGTTTTAAATTGATCTTTGCTTTTGCCTCTGCAATTTTACAGAAAGATCACTTATCACTACTATGTTCCAAGAGCTGCTTATCACATTTAATGCCAGTCACTGAAAGAAAAAAAAGTATCACATTATTTTATATAATTGAGTTCTCCACTAGACCTCTAGAATCCATGTCCCTGAGGTAGTATACCCAGTAGAGAAAAGCAGATGATTGGCATAAGGCTTCCATATTACTTTAGAGATAGAGAGCATACTCAATTCTGAATCCTTTGAACTAAAATGTCAGATTCTTTTTACCACATTATACAGCTTCCATAAGACATATAATAGGATTGAGCAATTTTCTCTCACTATAGTAATTACTAAAGAGAAGAAAGGATATTGTAGTTTGGATAGTTGATCCCATTTTTATCCATTATTACCAAATTAGCATCTGATATCTTCACAGAGTGGCATCATGCTCTCTAAATAAACCTTTTTAAAGAGAATTTTGAGCCTTTGATATTCAACAGTAAGGTTTGTATCAACATAAAATCATAAACACATTTAAAAGGCATGTTTAATATTTTTTAAAGAAGAATCTATAAAAGGAGACCGTCACCTCTATATTATTTTAGGATGAAAAGAGTGACTTCTTTCACATCTATATCAAAGTTAGCATATTCTATTGTTTGCTAAATCTACCTAAGTAAAAGCAATAGTCTTTTGTTTACTCAATGAAACATATTTCTCTAAAAAGTAAGCTAATAATATCTCAGTAACTATTAAAGATGTAGTATTTCAGAAAACAATAGAGCCATTTAGAAATCAAGACTCAGAATGTCACTTAGTCTTTCTCCGAATCTAGAACCTTGGATATTATGCAAAAGCTGCACATAGATACTCTTGCTAAAATATGACATTTCAAAGCAGTGATAATTTACGAGGGTGCCTATAATCCAAAGATTTTTGTTCAGAACCTAAGTTCTTACCCCAAGCCCAAAGATAGCGAAGGGTGAAGTGGGGTCTGGATACCCAAATACTACCCAGATGATTCTGAAGCTCACCCAAGGCTTGAGATTGCTGTTTTAGGCATATGTTAATGCACATATATTAATGCTATATTCTTAACAGATTTTTATGCCAAGTAGTGTCTCCTGAATGACATTGGGCTATAAGTATCAGTCAAGGTATAGCTTTTATATCTACTGGAATAGACAAGATAAAAATAATTCAAAGGTCAATTCTTCACTACTCTCAATAAGACAGAATTTTACAAATCTTTTATAGCACTTGTAATACCCTAATAATATAAGAAGTGCTTTAATGGCCATTTCTAAAATGCTTCTCTTTTAGCCAAAAAACTTTTTGAGTTACGTTGTTAACAAAATGAAGTTAAATTAAATGATGACTAGATTAACTTACTGTAACAGTTTGGCCTGCCTTCAGCACGTATCTTGAGGTATATTTGTAACTGACTGATGTGTCTCCAATTTTTCTGATCATTTCCCAGCCTCCCATTGGTTGGTCCTATACACAGAAGAGGAGGGTGGTATTACTTCAAAGATAAAGAAGGCTATGGAATAATCAAATAAATTAATGCATTCAGACAGTTAAACTAAGACTGCTTCATGGCCATCTTCCCATGTTTCAAGTTTTCCTACTATAAAAAGAAAACATGATTTTGTCATTCAGTAAAACAGCAACTTCAACAATGAGTTAATTTAGTAAGGTACTTAACTTTAAAGAGGACAGAACTGGAAGGAAAGGGTATAAACCAAATTAAATGGTCAAATTCACTGCTAGATAAGGTGGGTCTTTCAAATTTACAATACTATCTAGCTGTCATAATCACAATTTTAAACATCAAGTATTGGATTACTTCAAGCTTTTAAAATGTAGACACACAAGCTTAGAAACAGAAGAAAATCTGTCATTTTCCTTCTGCATCTGTCCCACTTCTGCCCACATTCAACTCTCTTACATGAAAACATAAGGGGCTCAAAAAAAAAGGGTCAATGTGGCTGGGCACCGTAGCTCAAGCCTGTAATCCCAGCACTTTGAAAGGCTGAGGTGGGTAGATCACCTGAGATCAGGAGTTGGAGACCAGTCTGGCCAACATGGTCAAACCCTGTGTAAAAATATAAAAATCAGCCAGACACAGTGGCACATGCCTGTAGTACCAGCATTTCTTGGGAGGCTGAGGCAGGCAGATCACAAGGTCAGGAGATTAAGACCATCCTGACTAACATGCTGAAACCCTGTCTCTACTAAAAATACGAAAAATTAGCTGGGTATGGTGGCGGGCACCTATATTCCCAGCTGGCTCACACCTGTAATCCCAGTTACTCAGGAGGCTGAGGCAGGAGAATCACCTGAGCCCAGAAGGTAGAGGTTGCAGTGAGCCAAGATTAAGCCACTTCACAACAACCTGGAGTCATTAAATTAACAAACGAAAGAAGATGCACCATTTTCATCCAATTGCTCTAACTTCTTCATAAATCTGGCTAGGGCAGAGAATAGTAATTTATCCACAGAAAAACCACTATAACAAAAGGAACATGCTTTTCAAAAAGGCCCTGGCTCTCTAGAGAGGAGTTAATGTTTAAACTACTAAGGGCACCACCTCTTCCTCCTCCTATTTTGATTTTATTTTATGAATTTAAGTAAAAAGAATATAAACCCTTATTCCATGAAGACTCAATGAATCCAAACAGAAACTAAGGAGCTATCACAATTGCAAGATAGCCTGGCAATCTGCAAAGCCTTCCTAGTAAAAAATGGGTCGATTTTTTTTTACCTGTTCGGAAGTGTTCTTCAAGCGGATAAATTTCCCATCAACATCAATTTCTTCAATGCAAACATTCCCAGTGGCTGAGGCGGAATGAGAGATGCTAACACTACTACTCGCCTCTGATTCTTCCACATCAACCCTCTTCCGCTTTCCTCTAGTCGTACGTACACTGCGACTTGAGGATGCTCGGGATACTGTCACACGGGAAGAAGGGCTTGGAGAGAGCTTCAACCTATATGGGAAAAATAAAACAATTCATTTTTAAAACACATATGCCCTTCTTGCCTTTAAAAAAAAAGGTGAGGGGCTGGACATGGTGACTCATGCCTGTAATCCCTCAGCACTTTGAGAGGCTAAGGCAGGTAGATTGCTTGAGGTCAGTAGTTCAAGACTAGGCTGATCAACATGATGAAACCCCATCTCTACTAAAAATAAAAACATTAGCCAGGCATAGTGGCAGGTACCTGAAATACCAGTTACTCGGGAGGCTGAGGCAGGAGAATTGCTTGAACCCGAGGCAGAAGTTGCACTAAGCCAAGATCACACCACTGCACTCTAATCTGGGTGACTCCATCTCAGAAAACAAACGAACAAACAAAAAAAACAAGTCCAGGCACAATGACTCACACCTGTAATCCCAACATTTTGGGAGGCTGAGATAGGCGGATCATTTGAGGTGGAGTTCAAGACCAGCCTGGGCAATACAGCAAAAACTAGTCTCTACAAAAAATACAAAAATTAGCCAGGCATGGTGGCTCACAACTGTGGTTTCGGCTACTCGGGAAGCTGCGATAGAAAGATCGCTTGAGCCCAGGAGGCTAAAGTTGCAGTGAGCCAAGATTGTGCCACGACCCTCCAGCCTGGGTGACAGAGCAGTATCCTGTCTCAAATAATAATAATAATAATAATATCACACCCATGCATTTCTAAAGCAAAATATTACTTACAATCTGTTAGCCAAAGCCAAAGTTTACCTTAAATAAGGTAAACCTATTTATAATAAGGTGCCCATCATCAATTTTCTTTAAAAAAACAAAAAAACAATCTGAATGTCTTCTCTAGAGATAGAAGTAATATAACCATAATGCAAGAAGTCTAATAAACTGGAGTAGAAGAAGGTCATCTGATCTACCACCACCCACCATAGCCACTGTTATAGTTAGTGTACTCTTTTCTCTTTTCATATCTGTATTTTCTTGTGATCACAATGGACATAATATTGCCTGACTTTTTATCCTAAATCAGGCGCTTTCCTTTTGGAACTGTTTTTTGTTTGTTTGTTTTTTCAAATAGAGTTTCGCTCTTGTTGTCCATGCTGGAGTGCAGTGGTGATCTCGGCTCACTGCAACCTTTGCCTCCCAGGTTCAAGTGATTCTCCTGCCTCAGCCACCCAAGTAGCTGGGATTACAGGTATGCATCGCCACGCCTGGCTAATTTTGTATTTTTAGTAGAGACAGGGTTCCTCCATGTTGGTTAGGCTGGTTTTGAACTTTCGACCTCAGGTGATCCATTCGCCTTGGCCTCCCAAAGTGCTGGGATTACAGGCGTGAGCTACTCACTGCGCCTGGCCCTTTTGGAACTCTTTTCTGAAAACAGGTATCAAAAAGATTCATACAGGTATCAAAAAGATTGATCAGGTATCAAAAAGATTGACCAGATTTAAAATACATGTAAAGCCAGCCGGGTGTGGTGGCTCACACCTGTAATCCCAACACTTAGCGTGGCCGAGGGGGTGAATCATTTGAAGTCAGGAGTTCGAGACCAGCATGGCCAACATGGTATAACCTCAACCCTACTAAAAATACAAAATCAGCCAGGTGTGGTGTCACGAGCCTGTAATCCCAGATACTCAGGAGGCTGAGGCAGGAAAATTGCTTGAACCCAGGAGGGAAGAGATTGCAATGAGCCAAGATCACACCACTGCACTCTAGCCTGGGCAACAGGGTAAGACCTTGTCTCAAAAAAAAACAAAAATAAAAAATGAAATATATGTAGAGTCTCTTTCAGCCAATTTGGTATTTCCAAATCACAAAAACATTTAAAATCTCAAAGGAACTATTCCATCCTGACGCAGTTCAGCATTTAAAGTAATAATAAAAAACTAAAAGTACTTGAGCAATACTTTGTCTGTTAAGGTAAAAATATTATCTATGACTACCTCTATACCTAGGTGTTAAATGACTGGTAAAATAAAGTTATTTTTTTAAATGCTGCTGTTTATTTTTCTTCAAATAAAAAGGGTAAGGGGCAAAAAAGTGGACCATAAAATAGGGTGAGGCTTAAGTTCCTTACCTCTCTTCTTCGCCTTCTAAGAGTTTCCTGTAAGCACTGATTTCCATGTCCAGGGCTAACTTTACATCAAGAAGCTGTTCATAGTCATTCAGCTGTTGCTGCATCTGATCTCTTATTTCTGCCATCTCTCTCTCTTTGTCTGACAGCATGCGACGAGAGTTGTCTTTTTCTTTAGCAAGCAACTCCTCTAATTCTTGAATCCTTTCCAAACATGCTCTAGACTTAAGATACAAGGAAACACATTTACTTTCTAGGAACATTCCAACATTAGCACCAGGCAGCTATTTTAAACCATTTCCTAGACTGGAAAACAAGTACAACCCTATGGAATCTCTAACTCACTAGAATTCAAGAGATTTTAAGAAATTAAAACCCAAAATTCCTCAAATACAAAACACAGACCTCAGGAAAGTTTTGGCTAATAAAAGAATCAAAGATATATTCCCCAAACGTAAGTTCTGTAAATATACATGTATTTTTTTCTGTCCGTAGCCAAAAAAATTTTAAGCTGTGGTTTTGGTAAAAGTCAAGTCTGGCTCCCTTACAAAGCCTTTACTTCCAAAAGTATAAATTAAAGAACTTAAAAAGATATAAACACTGACTGACAAAATAAACCTAAGAGTGAGTAAAAGTGTGTTTTAGTAGACTGCTGAGGAATATTCAGAAACCAAGGCAAAGGGACTCTGGTTATCACATGGAAGGTATTACCTAGTGTTCCTTTAGGATTGGTGGGCTATCTCACGTTCAGTTAGCACACAAAAGCCACATAATATAGGGCTGGGTGATTTGTAAAGTATCACTGTAAATATAGAAGCTGTATATTTGGCATTAAAAAATTTAAAAATCACACATCCTACACCAGAAAGTTCATCTTAGAAACCTTGTGGCTCACTGGGTAATTATTATTCTGTGTTTCTCCATGACAGAATTCATCTCAGTAGCCTCAGAAAGTGAAAATCAACTCAAAAAGACTGATGGATAGCTTAGGCCTCAGAATCACAAGTACCCGCAACAGAGCAGGAGAGGAAGGGCATCTAATGTGCAGAAACTAAATCTAGAAGGCTAGAGATAAAAAAGGAACTACCCAATACATAAAAACTATACTCTTGCTGGTTAAATTTACTTCTCACAGTAGTATAGTTTCAAAATTTTGAAACTGCTTTAACATATACTTGGACTGAACAGGTTAAGTAAATGGACAATAAAAACTAGGTTTCTTACTCTGAGAAAGTTATAGATATGTCAGAGAGGACACCAAAAATGAATCCTGTGGTACTAGATTCAAGTCAGAGACATCTGTATGAATTCATGTTTACCTTAATATAAACACAAATGATTAGACAGAAAAATAGTTATAAATATGTGTGCACACTTGGGTTAGCATACATAAAATACTACCTACTTTTATTGGTGAGAGGGCTGAGAAGCAGTGCCACCCCAGGACCAATGAGCACACTCAGTGCCCAGATCTTAATTTCTATATACCATTCTCCAGTAACAAGAACCAGGGCTCCTTGGAGAAATGGTAATTCTAAGATTGGGGCAGGGAAAATGCAAGATGGGCCTAGAGCATGTTATAGTACCAGAAAACAATGAAATGCTCAAAAAACAATGGGACACAGTGGTCAACCTGACAGAACTCCCAATGGCCAAAAGTGAAACGATCCAAGCCAAAAAAGTAAATACTGTAGTATTAACTTACAACCCAAAGTATAAAGTAAATGCCCATGAGTCCCTACTGGCACAAACAAATACACAAACAAAGAATGGACAAATCTTTACAAAAGAATGTCATTTAATAAATGTAGATCTCCCCCTAGAATGTGGTGCTTAAGTCCTGCCCTTCACCCTTGAGGGTGGGCTGAACTTAAGTGACCTGCTTCCTATGAACAGTGTATGAAAAGGGAAAAGTAGTAGTGCTGCTGACAGTGGAGAAACGTGGCAAACACTATCTTAAACCAAGCACCACCAGTGATGTCATATGGGTATCACCTATGTGCAATCCTGGATATGATGTGACAAAACGGGCACCTAAAACCCCAAACCCCAGTCTAATCATGTGAAAAGCACCAGAGAAATCCAAATTGGGGGACAGTCTATAGGATACCTGAACAATCCTACTCAAGACTCAAGCTCATAAAAAACAAGGAAAGCCCAAAAAAATGTCACAGACCAGGGAATGCCATGTGGCACCTGGAACAGAAAGAGGATAATAGAAAAACTGGTGAAATCCAAAGTCTGGAGTCTAGTTCACAGCAATACACCAATGTCAGTTTCTTAGTGTTGACAAATACACTACGGTAACATAAGGATGCTAACGACGGGGGAAACGGTGAGGAAAAACAGAACTGTCTACACTACTTTGCCAACTTTTCTGTAAATCTAAAGTTATGCCAAAATAACAAGGTTATTTAAAAAATAATCAAGAGTCACTCGGAACCTATTCAAGAGTAGAGGGGGTGCCTGGTTCACATGCAAACAAAAAAATATATTTTTAAAGAAAAAAAATGACAATCAATTAATTAAATTACAGAGTAGTATGTGACTTGATACTCTGTTTAGACAGGCACTCCTCTTAAGATGGGTATTACGAAGGTAATCCCTGAGCCTCACAGAACTTGCATTTAACGGCATTATATACTATGCTATAAATGAAGAAATCCATTTCCCCACACCATGTTCTTTGTATTTTCTTTTCTCCAAAAGAAAAAAAAAAGTCATGTAAGTTCAAAATGCCTCCCTTCAATCTCTTTGTTTTATTTCATATATAAGAGGTAGCAGACAGAATGGGCAAAAAGGAGAGTTGACGAGAGATACAAACTACCCAAGATTCACAGATAACCTGAGCCCAGATTTATAAACCCAATAATGTCTCTGACTGCCTTTGATGTTGCAGAGCTGTTTAAGAGGGAAGAGTCAAAATCTAGGTATGGAAGTTTTAAAGTTACTCTGAATCATTCTGTATATTAAATAGAAATATTTAAATTCTATTTTCAGTCACTGCACTTACACTTGTGTAGTGAAATATAAGGAACACAGTATGAGAAGTTAGACCTAGATTCTCCTTTCTAATTCTGCCATTAACTACCTATGAGACTATAAGCAAGCTGTAATTAACCTCACTAAACCAGTTTCCACATAAGGAAAATGAAGAGATCTAACTAACTAGATTATCTCTCAGATATTGCCTCTAACCCTAAATTTTATGACTTCTGATGATCTTGGGGTTTTTTATTTGTTTATAGTATGCAATGTAATTGTACTGGTTTATTAAGGTCTAGCTGCAACAAAAGTCTCCAGAACCTGGCTGTCAGAAAAACAAAAGTTAGAGGTGTTTTTAAGCACCATGCTGTACTCTTCTCTAAGGCAAGCAAGCGCTAACCAATTCATTTGGCCCCAAGTCAAAAATCTAGAAATGCTATAAACAATGTAAAATTTCTAATTCCAAAACATAATATTGCTACTATCTATATATTATTTAAATATATCTTCTAAAATCAGTATTTTAAAAGTCATGTCAATTTTAAGTGAAATTTAAGAAGTACTTCACCAACCTGAGTTATTTGACCAAAAGGAAATTCTTATGGCCCAACAGGCAGCATGATGAAACTGATATGACTCAGCAACAAACACGATTAAGATATACAATAGAAGTAACATTTTTCTTATTGATGATTTTTCTAAGGCTAAAATTTATCAACTAATAAAAATATTCCTCAAAATATACTGTTTACCATAAAGTCTGTTACCAATAATGAATGGAGGAAAAGATTCACCCCAAGACAGAGAAATTAAAAACCATTTTTGCTAAAGTGGAATGCTCTTCTTCTATTTACTAATGAGTTAGCTCCTGGAAACACCCAGTGCCCTGCCTAACATTACTTAAAAACCACTAAGTTAAGGTCAACAAAATTGCAGCCAGGCGCGGTGGCTCACAGCTGTAATCCCAGAACTTTGGGAGGCCGAGGCGGGAAGATCACCTGAGGTCAGGAGTTCGAGACCACCCTGGCTAACATGGTAAAACCCTGTTTCTACTAACAATAAGAAAAATTAGCCGGGCATGGTGGTGCGCACCTGTAATCCCAGCTACTCAGGAGGCTGAAGCAGGAGAATCATTTGAACCCAGGAGGCTAAGGTTGCACGCCACTGCACTCCAGCTTGGGCAACAAGAGCGAAATTCTATCTTAAAAAAAAAAAATTGCAAAAATAGGAATGCAATTAAGAAGCAAACAGGGAAAAGGCTTGGATCTGGGTCAATAAGGTTCAGAGCCCATTGCTACTTATTAATAACACTAGACTACTCTCAGTTTCCTCATCCAAAGTACAATGAAGATCCACCCCAAGAGAAGATCTGTACTAAGTAAATCAAACGGATTAAGCACCAGCCAAAAAAATAATAGAGTAGGAAAAAATAAAATTGAGAGAGAGACAGTAACTAGTATACAATTTACTATTAGTAAATGGAAAAGAGTAGTAAATGCCAACTCAGCATAAGAAGAGAGAGGCCCATTTTAGAAAAGTACCTGTTAAGACAGTGATATAATCTGCATGTTTGTGTTCCCATAAAGTTCATGTCTAAATCCTAACTCTCAAGGTGATGATATTAAGAGGTAGGGCTTTTGTGTGGTGAGTAGATCGTGAGAGGAAAGCCCAAGTGATTGGGATTCATGCCCTTATAAAATAGGGCCAAGGGAGCTGATTCACCCTTCAACCACGTGAGGACACAGCAAGAAGGCCCAATCTATAAATCAGGGAACAGCCCTCACCAGGCAGATACCCAATCTGCCAGTGTCTTGATCTTGCATTTCCCAGCCTCCAAAACAGAAATAATTTCCAGCGTTTCTGTTGTTTATAAGCTAGCAAGTCAATAGTAGTTTGTTATTGCAGTCCAAAAGGACTAAGACAGATGGTGCAACGGAAAAAAAGATTATCTGTTAAATTTCTAAAAGTAAATCTTCTTTGAAGAGAATGAAGTATAAAAGAAAAAACTGGGAACCAGTAGAGAAACCCATTTATCAGTCTGCAGCCTCTAGGCAAGTCTTCAAACTTACCTAGATCTGTGGTTATAGGGAATGAATTTAGAGGTGCTTTCAGCTCTACTGTTTCATGAAAATCTTCAAAACACTATCAGCACAAAATAGGTTTAAAATAATTTTAAAATTTGTGCTGTAAGTAGCAAAGCACATGATAGGCAATGTAAGAGCTCCTATGTTAACTAAATTCTTTTTTATCACCCTAGTTTATGTGACTCATTTTCTGCTTTACTTTTAAGTTCCTGCAATAAATGTCATCAGTTTTATAATTAGAAACATACTTTACTAAAAATGGCAAAAAGAAAAGGGAAGGAAGAAAAGCCTCATCAAGAGTAAAGTTTATTCTTACGTGGAAAATTCAAAACAAGATTTCCTCCCTTGAGGAAAACAGAAGCTAATGTTATTTCCAAAATAATTAAGGTGGCATGTAAATTGCTGAATCACTCTGAATGCAATATATGAAGTATACATACTTTGTGTCCATACTGACATCACCCTAGGCTGAAAATGATCTGAAGTAGTGCAGCACCTGAAGCACACCATCACACCCTGGTAGGCAGCCAGTCAATGCAGCCAGCAATAATGCCATTTGTCACTTAGGCATACCAACAAATTAATGAGTCACTAAATTCTTATTGGAATACGCAAATTAAAGCTACTTCCCTGGATCCTAATTATTATATACTTTAAGCACTAAGGAACTTGTCTAGAAACACAAAGCATTCACCACCCACAAAGAATTTTTGAATGTTTTTCTTCATTTTGGTTTTCAAATGATATAAAAAAGGATTATGTTGAGAATAACTCTGTAGAGATGAAGCTGTTAGAGAAGTCAAAAGATGTAGGTCCTAGGGTAAGTCCAGTGAATAAACTAGCAGGCTGCTGAGGGCAAGTCCCTTAGCTCTGTGTAATCTACTAATTAGGAATAATTGTATCTGCTCAAAGAATGTTTATACAATGCAAAATGAACTAATCCAGAAAAGTACTGTACAGACCAAAGCAAAGGATAACAACATCCTCTGTGACAAACAGAGGGAGAAGGGACATCAGGCAGAGCAAAGCAGGTTGGTGCCCATGGTGAAGGTGGCCTTCAAGTCTAACTTCTTACAGATAGATGCTTACTTACTTCTTTCTGTAGATTAGAAAGCTGAGATGAAAGGCTCTCAATTCTCATGCGGCTTTCCATCAGTTCTTCCCTGGCACTGTTGACAGTAGAAGTATTCATCTCTGATGACAGCCTGGCATTCTCAAGCTAAAAGAAGAAGCAAACCACAGTCAGTCTTATCTAGAGAACTGAAACAAACAAGGAAGCATGATTCACCTCAAGGTATTTCAAACCTAAGTCCTGCTGGTAACTGGTTGATGAAACACAGGAAAAGCATCATGAAGTTTGCTGACATGGTGTGAATGACCATAATTCTGTGTGACTTTTAGTCATTTCCTAAATAATGAGTTTTAAGAATGGTAATATTACTTCAATATTTCATCTATTAAACCTTTAATGTCTAAGAGAACACTGATAAGGAGATTGGGCAGTAGCAACTTGACTTGGTGATGTTTGTAAGAAAGCAAACATCATATATCCCTAACCCACCAAATTCAATACAGAATATAAAGCAACAAGCAGAAAATATCAGTTTATAGATTAGTTAAAACCAGATAGAAATACTTCCTTTCAGAGGCAAAAAAAGAAAAAAAAGAAAAAAAAAATACAAATCCCATAACACTACTGTGTATGTGTGTCTCAGGCACATGTTCCTGTGACTCCTCCCTGGCTCCCTGTGAGGCCACAGTGTCACTGATCCTTTAGTTTATTCACTGTCTAGCTCAATGTGTAATATTGGATGTTATACAACTGAAGTTACTGTTTATAATAAGATCTTTCACTAATTACTACTTCATAGAATAGATGAGAAGCAACCTGAACACTTTAAGGCCATGCAATGAAAATTTTTAATAACTCTGACTCTAATATTCTAAGTCAGCCTCAAAAAAATATTTTTAATCAAATCATATAACATTTAAAACGAGGTAAAATCATTTACCAGGAAAGCCTATATTCGTTGGTGATTTTTATGAATTCTTGCATGGTCTGCTAATGTAAGTGGGAAGTTTCTACAACTTTTTTTAAGTGAATAATAGTGACAGAAGAAATCTCAGAGACTTTTCATTTGGCCCTTGTGCAAAAACACTCAATGTGTGGTAGTCGCAATCTGTGCACAGTGATGACGTGAAAGTGAGATCTAATGCAGCTGGACATTCATTTACTACTAAACGGATATAGGTGTCGGCAGCATGATCAGTACCTGTTATTGGAAGAAAGGTATTTCATATGGCTTGGGTTCAGCTCTGGCATAATACGAATGATCAATAGGACAAAAAGACAAATCCTTACCTCTAATAAAACTGGAACAACCCTACATTTTTCCAGTAATTTTAATAACATTTAGTTTATAGAAAACTGCACTTTAAAAAAAAATCAGCTTTTCTATATATTTCACAGAGGCTAGGGGAATCATTTTTAAAAAGAACAAGATAAACATCAAGCCATGTTCTTCATGGGACCTGTGAAGTAATGATTTTAAGTGTTTAAAAGAATCTTCTGAAGAGAGCTCACTTTGGCATGGTAAGTCTGCTCCAGCTCTTCCTTATACAGCCTCACTTGGGCGTCATGTTGCTCTCTCATCTCATGAAGGGCTTGAGCCAGCTTGTACTCGTACTCAATCTGACGCCCAGAATCCACCTCTACCAAGCGCGTTTCATGTTTCCTTCTGGTCTCATTAATCTCCTGGGGAAAAAAGAATAAAAAACATAAAGCCAAGTTACTTACTGTGGCTGCATGGGTACGGATCTGAGTGACATCACAGCCATCTGAAGTTTCACACAAACCTCCTCCTGTTTGTCCTAAAGCAGTCATGTGAATAAACACTTTTTTGCCTCTTAGTTTTCAGTTGAGAAGATTTTTGAAATGTAACTAATGACAAAAGTCATAGCATCTCAAGCCCTAGGAATTTTCTATCCCTTTTCAGGAGCACAGGTATTTATTTTTCTGAAGCCAAAGAAAGGCCTGGATGACCTACTAAACTACCATGCAATCAGGAGTTTATAGACAATAAACTACACTAAATACTAAGCAAAAATTATTTTTCTAAATTGTTTCATTGATAATCCCTATTAAAAAAAAAAAGCACATGGAAAGGTAAACTTACCAGTCATGATAAATTTAAGTAAAAATTTATGTGTAATGAAACTATTTTCTTTTTCTTTCTTTGAGATGGAGTCTCACTCTGTCACTCGCCCAGGCTGGAGTGCAGTGGCGTGATCTCAGCTCACTGCAACCTCCAACTCCTGGGTTCAAGCAATTCTCCTATCTGAGCCTCCCTAGTAGCTGGGATTATAAGCATACACCACCATGCCTGGCTAATTTTTGTATTTTTAATAGAGATGGGATTTCCCCATGTTGGCCAGACTGGTCTCAAACTCCTGACCACAGGTGATCCACCTGCCTCAGCCTGCCAAAGTGCTGGGATTAAGGGTGAGCCACCACACCCGGCCATAAAACTATTTTCTTAGACATAATAATAGGCAGAACAAGCTAATTTATACGATTTCATTTAAAAGCTGGTATTAAACTATCAAGCATATGGTATCAAGTGATACAGGATCTTATTAACAATATAAGTAGACTAACTCAAATATTTATATATGATAAATTTACTACTAAAGAATAGAAGTATCCCATAGTTTGGGGGTTTCTTTTTTTTTTTTTTTTTCTTTTTTTTTAAACAAGTTTTTAGCTGGTGTTCATGAAGAACAGTGAGTACCTAGAACTGTGCCACTAATTAAAGGAAATCCTAAGAAGGTGTATTTCTTTACAGAGCTGTGTCATGCCATTCTTTGGGCCCTCTGCTGGAAAAGTAGAATCAAGTCTCAAGCAACGCCTTTTTAATTATATCTTCTAGTATTATAGATATAGGACAGTACTGTTTCATACCTGTGTGAATGTAAAATATCTTGTACCTGCTTTATGATACATAGTAGTGACTGTGCTTTACCAGAGCTGTGTTTAATGATCTTATTCTAGAATGTTTGCTTTCTAGATGATGATTCAGAAGCTAATTTTAAAAAATGGTGCCAGGTACCACAACAGTAACAGAACTTTGCAATTTTCTGGGGTTTTTTTTACCTTTTCACCCCCCTTTTTTTAAATGGAATGTGCTGGATGTCTCTATAATTTTGTTCAGATGACTGCAGAACTCGGAAAAGCTGTTGCTGCTATTGATGCATAATATACTATTATTGTATGTATGTATATATATGTATGTACATATATGTATATGTGTGTGTGTATATATATGCATATATATTTAATTTGAATTTTTGGAAACCTTAGGTGTGCTGTCAACTTTGGAAAAAGTATCCCAGTTTACTGTGTTGAGTTGGCATTGTACAGAAATTAACAGCCATATTGGTCTAGAAACATTAAATTTAATTTTCTTCCATTTGTACAGGGGTAACACATTGTATTAAATATGTAAGGTCTTATCTACATGGGTTTGATAACAGAAACTAATAAAGTATTCTCTAAATTAAAAAAAAAAAAAAGAACAGAAGTAGTTGTCATGATCCTTTACTCTGTTTTAAGGAATTGTCTAAATACAATTAGACTGGAAGGCCAAGCACGGTGGCTCACACCTATAATCCTAGCACTTTGAGAGGCTGAAATGGGTGGATCACCTGAGGTCAGGAGTTCAAGACCAGACTGGCCAAGATGGTGAAACCCCATCTCCACTAAAATACAAAAATTAGCCAGGCATCATGGCAGGTGTCTGCAATGCCAGCTACTGGGAAGGCTGAGACAGGAGAATCGCTTGAACCTGGGATGCAGTTAGCCAAGATCATGCCACTGCACTCCAGCCTGGACAACTGAGTGACAATCACAAAAAAGAAAAGAAAAAAAACATTAGAATGGTAATATCTAAAGAAGCCACAAGAGGGAAGTATAACTCCCCAAAGTTGCTGTTTGTGTATGTTAGTGCATGTATTTTCCTGTGCATTTCTTCATCTTTCTCTTAGCCACTGCACAGGAGCATGCACTTGACAAAAATCAGAAAACTGAGTTCAAATTACAGTTCTGCTATCACCCTCCCAGAAATCACATCTATTTTATGAAGCAAATAATACCTAAATCATAAAAACATTGAAAAGAACAACTACTAAAGGTTTGCCCTTCATCTACCTCCTCCTTCCTCTTTTTTCTCCTTCCTTTTTCCCCCCAACTGTTCATAATAAGGAAGTTAGATATTATTACTGAACATATACCATCAATGTAAAAAAAAAGAAAAATTAGGACAGCCTAGTGGTTCACACCTGTAATCCCAGCACTTTGGGAGGCTGAGGTGGGTGGATCACTTGAGGCCAGGAGTTTGAGACCAGCCTGGCCAACATGGTGAGACTTACTTTAAAAAAAAAAAAAAATTAGCCAGTTGTGAGGGTGTGTACCTGTAATCCCAGCTACTCAGGAGGCTGAGGCACAGGAATCACCTGAACCCAGGAGGCACAGGTTGCAGTGAGTCAAGATTACAACACTGCATGCCAGCCTGGGCAACAGAATGAGACTCTGTCTTTAAAAAAAAAAAAATTTAAGTTTTTTTTTTTTTTTTAATTAAAAAAGTTCGGACGTGGTGGCTCACGCCTAAATCCCAACACTCTGGGAGGCCAAGGAATTTGAGACCAGACTGGCCAAAACGGTGAAACGCTGTCTCTACTAAAAATACAAAACTTAGTTGGGCATGGTGGCGCATGCCTACAGTTCCAGCTACCCAGGAGGCTGAGGCAGGAGAATCACTTGAACCCAGGAGGTAAAGGTTGCAGTGAGCCAAGATCGCACCACTACACTCCAGTCTGGGCAACAGAGTAGGACTCTGTCTCCAAAAACAGTTAAAAAAAAAAAAAAATTAAGAGGAATAACTTAAAATCCATTCTAAAAAAGGTAAAAGCCACAAATTCAAAGATATGACATAAACACTCTAAAAAATACACACACACACACACACACACACACACACACACACACACACACACACACGTAAACGCAAATATATATAGATTTTTTGAGACGGAGTCTCACTCTGTCACCAGGCTGGAATGCAGTGGCATGATCTTGGCTCATTGCAACCTCCACCTCCTGGGTTCAAGGGATTCTCCTGCCTCAGCCTCCCGAGTAGCTGGGACTACAGGCGTGCACCACCACGCCCAGCTAATTTTTTGTATTTTTAGAAGGGACAGGGTTTCACCATGTTGGCCAGGATGGTCTCCATCTCTTGACCTCGTGTTCCATCTGCCTCAGCCTCCCAAAGTGCTGGGATTACAGGCTTGAGCCACCAGGCCCAGCCTCTAAAAATATTAAATTATTTTTCACTGATGTCATTTTTTATGTAGAACCAGTGACCTAACAAAGAAAAAAATACCCTACTCCTGGTTGTCTACACACATCAGAAATAAGTCATGATAAATCACAATTTTTACAAAACAATACAAAAATGTAAGTCAACGTAATATAAAACTATCTGCTTTGGCCGGGCATGGTGGCTCACACCTGTAATCCCAGCACTTTGGGAGGCCAAGGGGGGCAGATCACCTGAGGTCAACAGTTCAAGACCAGCCTGTCCAGCATAGAGAAACCCTGTCTCTACTAAAAATACAAAAATTAGCCAGCATGGTGGCAGCCGCCTATAATCCCAGCTACTTGGGAAGCTGAGGCAGGAGAATCTCTTGAACCTGGGAGGTGGAGACTGCAGTGAGCCAAGATCCTGCCATTGCACTCCAGCCTGGGCAACAGCGAGACTTTGTTTCATAAAGAAAAAAAAAAAATCTGCTTTAACAAAGCAACACTTAGTAACAATTATATGACAGTTTGGGAAAAAAAAAAAGTCTGCTTTAACAAAGAAACACTTAGTAACAATTACAGGACAGTTTGCAAAAAAAAAAAAAAAAAAAATTTTTAACAAAGTAACACTTAGTAACAATTGTATACAGTTTGCAAAGAGCTTTCACACACAGTATTTCACTTTGACACTCACCATTCCTTGAAGAAAAAAACAGCAGTATTAGTATCTCATTTTAAATAAGAAAGTGACACTAAGAGTTGTCCAAGGTCTGACTGCTTGTCTGGTGCACCTTGCACTAATACCTATTTTGTTTAGACTGTCATTAAAAAAATCAGATTTCTATTGTTTTTCCTCCAACTAAAAAAATAATTTTCTAACTGCTACAATGAATTCCTATTTTTAAATTACTGTTAGTCACTGTTTTCAAAATTACACTACTTCTAAAAACATTAAGCCTAGCACATTAACAGCATGTTCTTCCCCATGGGTTGATTCCAACCCTCTCTAATTTTCATGAAATATACGTTCCCTTTTCTTCAATTTTATTACTTCCTTTGTTCAACAACAGTTTTGCCCCTACCCCCCGACCACAGCAGTTAAGGCCTGGTAAGTGATATTTTAAGATTTACACAGGAGTGGGCCAGGCATGGTGGCTCACACCTATAATCCCAGCACTTTGGGAGGCAAAGGTGGGCAGATCACGAGGTCAGGAGATCGAGATCATCCTGGCTAACATGGTGAAACCCTGTCTCTACTAAAACTATAAAAAATTAGCCAGACATGGTGACACGCACCTGTAGTCCCAGCTACTCGGGAGGCTGAGGCAGGAGAATCACTTGAACCCAGGAGGTGGAGGTTGAGGTGAACTGAGATTGTGCCACTGCACTCCAGCCTGGGCAACAGAGCGAAACTCCGTCTCAAGAAAAAAAAAAAAAAAAAAAAAAGGCTTATACATATACCTATAAATGCTGTGAGTAACCATATTTCCAGATGTGAGCCATAGGAGAAGGCAAAAGTGATGGTATATAACTCCTTTGATTAGGTTATAGAAGACAATGTGGCTTCTGCCTTGGTAGCTGGTATCATGTTCTCATTCACTCTCTCTCTCTCTCTCTCTCTCATCACTGACTCTTAGTGGGGGCCATATCATGAGCAGCCCTATGGAGAAGATGAGGTGAAGAACTGACACTTCCAGCCCTACGAATGAGCTCAGATGCCATTTCTCCAGCCCAGGTTAAAAGCTATACTGCCACCTCATGGGACCCAGAAACAGAACCACCCAGTTTAGCAGCTCTGATTCCTGACCTTCAGGAACTGAGAAATTAATACAAGTCTGTAGTTTTAGGTTGATGAACTTTGGAAGTAATTGGTTACACAGGAATAGATAACTAATGCCTAAACATATTGACAGTAATTAGCTGCTGTGACCAAGCCTTTATAAGTAAGATGAAGTGAAATAATATCTGTTTACAATAACAGCTTGAGTTCTCAAATGCAGTCCCTTAGCAGCAGTAGCTTGAATAATCTACCTGCAAAATTTCTCCCCATCCCCAAACCTTATTATTTCTTTATTCGATATAATTTTGTGGTAAAGGAATCATAAATAAAATATAATTACATGTATAGCTATGACAAAGTCATTTTAGAACCCTTCCATTCCTTCACAAAGTAAAATTATATATAGTTACCTCTTCATACATGTTTTTGCGAAACTCCAAGTCCTCAGTAAGGCTCTGACAACGATTCTCCAAATCCACTTTAAGTAAAGTTTCATCTGCTAACTGCTTTTTGGCAGCAGCTAAGGAAGCTTCCAACTATTACAAGGAAAAAGAATTGTGATAAAAATTACATAGCAATCATTTAATAATGAATTTAAGATACCTATGAATGAAATCAACTGTTACAATTCCTATACATTTATCAATGTATAATTACTTCATTTTAACATTTATCACAGAACTGGGTGTTCATTTGCTGGTCTCACCCACAGAGTATCATACCAAATCAGCCATCAAACTGGTAACTGGCAACAGGGAATAGAACAGAGATGTTATGACTCACTCACGTTTTAAAAATCAAACTAGTTACTTTAGCTAACCACTTTCATTTTTTCCTGTGTGCAGAGCAGCATTATGACGTCGCTTTTCTTACTTATTTCCTAACAAAATAGGCTTTGAGCGCAGAGACAGAATGAGTGTGTGTACAACAGGGAAGAAGGGGAGCCACAAGATCTGTACAATCCAGATAGACTGCCTGGGAGGTGATGATGTTTTGCATGTTAGCCACCTCAACACTTTTCTTCAAGTGAGCCACCAAAAAAGAAATTTTTAAAATTTCAAAAGTAAAATAAATTTAAAAATAAATCAAACTATGGCTTAAAGCAGATGAGACACTTAATCTACCACATATGGCTCAAGAGTAGGATTGACTTTACCTGGGCAATCTGATCCTTCAGATCCTCCAAATCTCCCTCTAAACTCTTTTTGTCACCAAGTGCAGTAGCAAGAGCTGCATCTTTAGAATTCAGTGCTGCTTCATATTCTCGAAGCTTAATCTGGGCACCATTAAGATCAGATTCTTTCTTAGCATAGCTGGAAAAGATTTAAAAAGCATAAGATATCAAATCATATTCCCGACTTGAGGCCTTCTCCCTCTCTGCTGAAGAGACAAACAGAAGTAGTTTAAATAAAGGCTGCCATCACCTATCAAAATTAAAGAAGCAATTCACAAGCATTGGATCTAGAGTTTTTGATGGCTAACATTCTCTTTCAATGTCACAACTACTAATGACTATGGATCAAAGATGTCCATATAAAGAGCAATGTACCAGAATCCTACTTGTCCCTGAGGGGGAATACATGTCCCCTTTGTTCTATAAAGAGGCACACTAACAGGATATTTTTGAAGAAATGAAAATTCATTATTTTCTAAATACAATGCATAAGCCAAAATGTACAGGAACTGTAAGTCAGGATATGCTAGGTGCAGTGGCTTAATACAACATTTTGGGAGGCCAACGGGGGAGGATCGCTTTAGACCAGAAATTCAAGACCAGCCTAGGCAACATAGCAAGAAAGAAGAGAAAGAAAAGAGAAAGAAGAAAGAAAGAAAGAAAAGAAAGAAAGAAAGAAAGAAAGAAAGAAAGAAAGAAAGAAAGAAAGAAAGAAAGAAAGAAAGAAAGAAAGAAAGAAAGAAAGAAAGAAAAAAAAAAAAAAAGAAAAGAGAAGAGCCCAGCATGGTGGCACACACCTGTAGTCCCAGCTACTCAGGAGGCTGAGGCGGGGGCATCACTTGAGCCCAGGAGGTGGAGGCTGCAGTGAGCCATGATTGCACAACTGTACTGCAGCCTGGGAAGAAAGAAAGAAAGAAAAGAAGAGAGAAAGGGAGGGGAGAGGAGAGGAAATCAAATTACACTAAATGAGAATAAGATGTTATTCTAAAAAGTATTTTTTTAAAAACGTGGAGTAGCATCTAAAAAGTAATTTTATAACTCAGTGCATGATACTGAAACTCCCATGATACTAGTAAGAACTAACTGACCACAACCTTGCAGGAAATCTAAAGTTACCTCTGTTTAACAAAAGTTACCTCTGTTTTACCTTTTGTTAAACAGAGGTAACTTTATATTTCCCTAACAATAAGTAACAGCCTCTCTAATACTTTGCATAAAAATTATTTCCGTTTATACAGCTAACTATCAAAATACTGAGGTTCAGGGCCCGGCGCAGTGGCTTATGCCTGTAATCCCAGCACTTTGGAAGGCCAAGGTCAGGAGTTCAAGACCAGTCTTGCCAATATGGTGAAACCTCATCTCTACCAAAAAATACAAAAACTTAAGCCAGGTATTGGTGGTGCATGCTTGTAGTCCCAGCTACTCGGGAGGCTCAGGAAGGGGAATCACTTTAACCTGGGAGGCGGAGGTTGCAGTGAGCCGAGATCATACCACTGCACTCCATCCAGCCTGGGAGCCTGGGTGATAGAGTGAGACCTTGTCTCAAAAACAAAAACAAAAAAACAAACGAACAAAAAAAATAAGCTGATGTTCAAATTGAAGTTTCTTTTTCTCTAAATATCACTACTTTTTATTTTTTGAGACAAAATTTCACTCTGTCACCCAGGCTGGAGTATAGTGGGGTTATCGTGGCTCACTGCAACCTCCGCCTCCTGAGTTCAAGTGATTCTCATGCCTCAGCCTCCAGAGGAACTGGGATTACAGGTGTGCATTACTAGACCCGGCTAAATTTCTGTATTTGTAGTAGAGATGGGGTTTGCCTATGTTGGCCAGGCTGGTTTCGAACCCCTGGACTCAAATGATCGCTCTGCCTCGGCTTCCCAAAGTGCTGGGATTACAGGCATGAACCACCACACCCAGCCTCTAAATATCACTTTTTATTAAATGGAGTTCTACACTATAAAATTAAAGTTCCTTTGGATGTATTTTACCCAATAATTATATTTTAATGGGTAGTATTTTTCTCACCCAAATAATTATTAACATGAGTTACACAAGAAATGCCTTAATAACATCAAAATTATTGCCCGGTGTGGTGACTCGTACTTGTAATCCCAATACTTTGGGAGGCCAAGGCAAGTGGATCTCCTGAGGTCAGGAGTTTGAGACGAGCCTGGACAAAATGGTGAAACCCCATCTCTACAAAAAACACAAAAATTAGCCGGGCATGGTGGCATGCACCTGTAATCCCAGCTACCTGGGAAGCTGAGACAAAAGAATCACTTGAACCCAGGAGGTGGAGGTTGCAGTGAGCCGAGATCAGGCCATTGCACTCCATCCTGGGTGACAGAGTGAGACTCGGTCTCAAAAAAAATAATAATATCAAAATTATCAATACCTGTTCTTAAAATTGCTATTGTATTTTTCTTGGAGAAATAGGATTTTAAAAATAAACTAAAAAACTGCTACTGTAGAAGAGTACTTCTACTGATGTTTGAGGACTGGCTAAAGGAGGAGTCTTTAGTTAATAAAAGTTTCAAAATAATCTTGTAATATTAAAATAAAGTGAAGAAATAAACTGGCCAAATGATGATCACATATGAAAAGATTTAATATTGTTCACTTTTTACTCATCAGAAAAGCTCAGCAGTCATGTCACATGCTTAAATCTCATGCTTAAAAACACCAGGAGATGGCAGGCTTTAACTGAAGACTAGTCCAGAAGAGGAAAACATTAACTGTTTAAAAAAAAAAAATCCCATACCAATATAATTTACAACCAAAATGCCTAGTTCACACAAGTGCTGCATCTCCACAGGAACAGAACTGACACTTGTGAAGAAACCTCTATTTTATCCCACTATAAAATGACCAGAGGGGCTAGGATACATATCATAATACACTAACTGAAAATAAAACCATTTTTATTTTCATTTATTTATTATAAATTTGGTTTGAGATGGAGTTTCACTCTTGTTGCCCAGGCTGGAGTGCAATGGCTTGAACTCAGCTCACCGTAACCTCCGCCTCCTGGGTTCAAGTGAGTCTCCTGCCTCAGCCTCCTGAGTAACTGGGACTATAGGCATGCCCCACCACACCTAATTTTGAATTTTTAGTAGAGATGGGGTTTCACCATGTTGGTCAGGCTGGTCTCGAACTCCTGACCTCAGGTGATCCACGTGCCTCAGCCTCCCAAAGTGCTGGGATTACAGGTGTGAGCCACCACAGCCAGCCTAAAACTGTATTTTAAATGCAGTATTACACAGTACTTACAAAAGCTACTGACTCAAAATTAATTACTTAACAATTAAAAACATTAATTTTTAAAGCTCAGATCATAATGTGGTATTTTTCAGTGTAATGCTGCCTCATGGCAGGAGAATGACCTGTGCTTTCCAGGGACCAAAATGGTCCAACAAGAATGATACCTCATAAAACAGCAGGTCAATTTTATAAGTTATTGTATGCAGCAACCTGTAAAATTGGCATATTTTATGCAGTACTGTTCTTGTTTATTTGACTTCACAGATGTAATAGGTAATACATGCAAATAGCTCAAAACTCAGAACGTCATGCTACCAAGTGAAAGATACTGTGCAACATCTTGCGGAGTGCAGAAAACACAAGAAGCCAAAAAAATTAATCTAAGGCAGTACACATAGATGACTAGAATATGGTGATTTCTTCCACAAAAACAAAAACCAAAGAAGATAAGGAGGATGGGGGATGAAGAGAGTATTTATTTGTGGTACCCTGAGGGCCACCCAATGATACCAGTGGAAATTTTATGGGAACTTTAATTTCAATCAGGACTAATGCTTCTACTGTTCATTTTATGTCAAGTTCTTAGTCACGTAAAACAGTTATTCTATGAAAATATAAATTGCTCTGTTATAAATATTTCTTGGCCAGGTACAGTGGCTCACGTCTATAACCCCAGAACTTTGGGAGGGAGACCAGCTAGGCAACATGGTGAGACTCCATCTGTACTAAAAACACAAAAAGTTAGCCAGGTGTGGTAGTGCATGCCTGTAGTCCCAGCTACTAGAGAGGCTGAGGCAGGAGGAGAATCACTTGAGCTCAGGAGGTCAAGGCTGCAGTGAGCCCTGATTGTGCCACTGCACTCCATCCTGGTTGACAGAGTGAGACCCTATCTCCAAATACAAATATATAGATATATTATATATATATAATACATATAAAGTGAGACCCTATCTCCAAATATACATATATATATATTTATATATATTAAGAAATATATATACATATATTTCTTAAAGCTGTAACTTTAACATTATTGGAAAAATTAGCCAGATACAAATCAGAAGTTCAAAATGTGCTTAAAATTGCAAAGAAATGCTAACCTTTCACATCCAGGTTCAAAAGAAAATAACAAACTCTTATTTGCTTACTTTAAAAAATGTATTCAGCTTTTCTCCCCTCTACTCAGAGAAGTATATAAATAGGCACATAATCTCTCTTCCAAGAGAGCTTTATCGACAGGTTTTAAAAACACATGTAAGTGGTCAGAAAGTTCTAATAATCCAGAAAAATGAAAAGACTCTCTCCAAAAGAAATAATAATCATTTCCTGGGCTTAATGTTTCTTTTTTTCCCAGCCAGGCGCCTGAAATCCCAGCACTTTGGGAGGCTGAGGCGGAAGGATCACAATGTCAGGATATCTAGACCATCTTGGCCAACACAGTGAAATCACGTCTCTATTAAACATATAAAAAGTAGCTGGGTGTGGTGGCTCACACCTGTAATCCCAGCACTTTGGGAGGCCAAAGTGGGTGGATCACAAGGTCTGGAGTTCGAGACTAGACTGGCCAACATAGTCAAACCTCATCTCTACCAAAAATACAAAAATTTGCTGGGCATGGTGGCAGGCACCTGTAGTCCCAGCTACTCAGGAGGCTCCGAGGCAGGAAAATCGCTTGAACCCAGGAGGCTGAGGTTGTAGTGAGCTGAGATCACGCCACTGCATTGCAGCCTGGGTGACAGAGCAAGACTCTGCCTCAAAAAAAGAAAAAAAGTAGCTGGGCCTGGTAGTACGCACCTGTAGTCCCAGTTATTCAGGAGACAGGCAGGAGAATCACTGGAACCGGGAGGCATTAGTACAGTGGCAGGATCACGGCTCACAGCAACCTTCACCTCCTGGACTCAGGCAATCCTCCCATCTCAGTCTCTCAAGTAACTGGGAGTATACACATGTGCCACCACGCCAGGCTAATTTTTATATTTCAGGGGGCCAAGTGGGAAGATGGGGTTTTGCTATGTTGCCCAGGCTGGTCTCAAACTCCTGGGCTCAAGTGATCTGTCCACATCGGCCTCTGGAAGTACTGGTATTACCAGAATGAGCCACTGCACTCGGACAAATCAATGAGTCTTATATGTCACGAGTTGTCAAGGATATATGGGAGCTATGCAGTGAGTTAACACTCTGAACATAATCTTGTCATAATTTTCTAACCGTATTATTATTTTTCATTTGTCAATAATGTAAAAAGTCCAAGTGTAATTATCAGCACATGGTCAAAGTGCAGAAACCTGTAGAACTGACATCCTAAAACACACATGAATTTGCTGCAGCTATCACCTCAGCAGTGACATCTGGCAATGCCTCCAAACAGAGAGCAATTTAGATAGGAATCCTAAATTAGTAGAAGCTATCTACCACTTAAGGTATTAGTATATATTTACTTCTAGTATATTTCCTGACTGGATTTGTTGTATTATCCACCTGTCTGATTAAACTATTTCTAGTCCAGTTAAGGTGATCTTCCTATGTTAAATTCAGCATGTGAATCTAATACTAAAAATATTCATACTCCTGAAAACAAGTCACAAAACATACCCATTTGCCTTAGATGTTTTACAGAAGAACCAAACCCTAACTGCAACCATAAGATAAACGTTTTATAAATGTAACTGGCAGTCTATGCTAATTAAGAATTTCCTCCCTTAATAAACAAAATTAGCTTTCATTTCAAGTAAGCTTGAATTGTCAGTCATAACAAGTAACTAGGTCTAATCGAGTATCTGACCATTAAAAAGAAAATTAGCATGGCTGGGTGCAGTGGCTCACACCTGTAATCCTAGCACTTTGTGAGACCGAGGTGAGTGGATCACCTGAGGCCAGGAGTTCAAGACCACCCTGGCCAAAATGGCAAAATCCCATCTCTACTAAAACTACAAAAATTAGCTGGGTGCAGTGGCTCATGCCTGTAATCCCAACTACTTGGGAGACTCAGACAGAATTGCTTGAACCCAGGGGATGGAGGCTGCACTGAGCCAAGATTGTGCCACTGCACTCCACTGGGCTAAAGAGCAAGATTCCATATCAAAAGAAAAAAAAAAGAAAGAAAAAGGAAATTAGCTACAAAGGATATATTTATATTCTTGCTAACATTCTACAGCACTGATTTAAGACTAACATACACAGCTTTATTATGGTTGTACTTTCCCAATAAAACCTAGTACCATGTATCTGGGACACATACCTATCCTCTCCTGAGGCCCATAGGACTAACCTAAATCCAATTGGTTTACACTTTCTGAATTGCTCCCGAGCACCTTCACCACCATCAATACTACATACTCTGCTGCTTTTATCATACTGGTTTTCCATCATACCACCAGTTTGACCCTGAATTGTTTTAAGATCATTTCCAAAAAAAAAAGATCATTTCCAACCCTGGATTCTGCACTGAACTTGGCTCTGGAACTCAGTGTCTGAACTTTGCTTGGCCTCTGCATTAGTCCTTCTGTGAGGATGACTCTGTCTCCCACTCCCTGGGTGTCCTTCATTTGTCTAGGTATACCCTACTCTAGACTAGCCCTATGAACCAGAAAGTGGTTAGTCAGCACCATAAGAAGACAGGGAGAGGTGAAAAAAAAGGAGATTTAAAAAACGCATCCAGCTGGGTGCAGCAGCTCACGTCTGTAATCCCCACACTTTGGGAGGCCAAGGCAGGCAGATCACAAGGTCAGGAGTTCAAGACCACCCTGACCAACATGTTGAAATCCCATCTCTACTAAAACTACAAAAATTAGGGTATGTGGTGGGTGCCTGTAATCCCAGCTACTCAGGAGGCTGAGGCAGAAGAATCACTTGAACCCGGGAGGTTGCAGTGAGCCAAGATGGCACCATTGCACTCCAGTCTGGGCAACAAGAGTGAATCTCCACCTCAAAAAATAAAAAACAGCCGGGTGCGGTGGCTCAC
>CAUYQU010024658.1:0-82817 GCA_963574635.1 Cheracebus regulus | reverse complement strand
CACCTTCCAGCTTCATTTTCTACTGTATCCCATAGAGGTCTCCACATACTTGGCTCAGCCTGCTCCCTCAGCCTGACTCAACCCCGAAAAAGTGTCAAAAAAAAAAAAAAAAAAAAAAAAAAAAAAAAAGAGTTAGACTCCTGTAACTTTTGAACCCTGAAAGCTACTGACTGAGCTAAAAATATGGTCTGTATCCCAATATGACCTTCAGGTTCCTAGTACAATCAGAGTAATTAGTCTCAGCACACACCTGGTGGAAATATTAAAATATCAGGGAGGAAATAGTGGGATGAAAGTGATCTGACCAGATCATGATGAGATCACGTCTATGAGTAAGAATTCCGCAAGTGGAGCAATTAAACATTTGCATTGGCAACTGTTTGAGATGTCATGAAGCCCACAGCTGCCGGAGTGTGGGTGAAGTGTGAAAGGCATTCCTAGCCAGCATGAGAAGCTCTATTCCGTGTTGGTGAGTCTGTGTGAATATGTCTGTCTCTACATATTTTCAGATCATTTTAAATGCCAAAGCATGTTTCCTCAGGATCAGACTATACATAGAACTTGACATTGTTTTTTCACCCTGTTTCAACCTACTTTAATATTCTTGCTAAATTTTCAGAAATTTAAAATAGAACATACCTTCATCCTTTGTAGTGGATTCCTGATGGATTACAGCCAATCCAAGTTTATTTAACCACCTAAAATTCAAATAGAAAGCAAATGTTGACCAAAGATATTAGTCCTCTACCCATTCACCTTCCCCTAGACTTCCTTATGAAATTAAGTCATGATTGTACCATCAGTTTGCACATTTCCAGAAATAGCATAGGTTTGTGGCATCAAAAGCAAAGGCCTCTGGTTACACAATACTTTCCTTAGGCAAGGTATCCTTTGTAAGGTAAGATGTGAGGTGGCCCATTACTTAGCTGGTTAATGAGGGCAGCCAAATTAGGTATTCCAAATATATGAACAAATACATCTTCTGTAATTGTGCATTTGAACTTTTTAGCAAGCATCAAATCCTTTATCACTGGATTTAGTAACTTGTCTATTAAAGTTATTGGGTGTTACTCTTAATAATGTCACTTTATTTTAGAAAAAACTCAGGAAAAGATCATTTATTTTTAATCCAAGAATATTTTTATGTCAATCAGTAAAAAATCTGGCTATAATTGGACAGATATTTTTTAACTGGAACAAAGTTTAATCCCTTGAAGAATTTTATGTAACATAAAAATTGAAAATGTCCTATTTACCATTTTACTGGCAATGAATTCCAATTAAATATCAGTAACAAAAATAGAACTAGACAGAACCTCAAACCTGGCTTGTCCCTGCAGACCACTGTCAGTCTTTTTCAAGGGTTTACTTAGTAACATATCTTGAAACACAGATTTGTAAAAGATAGGACACAAAGTGTGTCTATGACATATACTCCTAACCATATTAATCCTGCACCTACTGGGAAGATCTTGCTTATTTTTGTACTTATTTTGAGACAGTGAAAAATCCATGATATGCATTTATCAATTGATCTATGCTTTTGATGTCTTCTAGTCTCACCATGGGCCACGAACAAGCCGTGAACAATTCAGCATGCTAAACTTACACTAAGCCAACAATATTGCACTTTCCCACATCTGTAACTGTCAGATAATTAGGAATCCTTACCCAACCCTCGACCTGCCACGGTCTTGTTGTACCTATAATTTTTTAATACAAAATGTATAATAAATTCAATTTTTATAAATAAAGTAGGAGTTTCTAAAGAACAAAAATGAGCTTTAGCCTATGTTAAGAAATCACCTTCAGCACTGTGATATCACAAACTCCTTAGTAGCCACTGAAAATTGGACCAATAAGGAGTCCAGATTATGCAAGAGAAACCCAAAAATGTGTATTAAGTCTCAATAGGATAATGGGCAAAATAAAGGAGTAGAAATTTACAGGAAAAATACAAATAGCTAGACAATATGTATACAAAAATTTCTCAGCCTCAAGAGTATTTTGAGAAATGGATACTCAAACACAGGAAAATATTTTCACCACTGGATTGGAAAAACTTTAAAATATTGTTGATTTCAAGTATTTAACAGGAAATAGAAAAAGAGGCATTGTCATCTTTTGTTAAATTAAACGTGAAAATTGATACAGCCAATTCTGAGCAGGAAATTTGATGGTATATTAAAAATGTAAATATCCATTCCCTTCACCCAACAATTCCAATCATAAATATCAATCCTACAAAAACACACTTGCATATTCACAAATAAATGTGGCAGAATGTTCACTGCCAACAAGGCTCGTAATGGCAAAAAGAAAAAAAAACATTAACAAGAAAATGAATAAATAGTTTATTCTATAATATTGATTCTATCAATTTCATGTTATAACGAAGCTAATGAGAGGACTAAGATGGGGGTGGAGGTGGTTAATGACCTGGAAAACACATGAGCAAATACATCTTCTGTAATTGTGCCTTTGAAATTACAAATTTTGAAATTTGTAATGGAAGTTTGTATGAAATGGAAAACCCTAATATACTCTTAATTGAACAGATCAGTTTAGCCTGACCCACTGTGCTACAAAAACGATATATTTTTGTGTGTGTATGAACTGGCATCCACAGAAAAGTGTCAGGAATAACGTAATCTTACTATTAAAAGTGGATGGCCAGGCTCTGTGGCTCATGCCTGTAATCCCAGCACTTTGGGAGGCCGAGGTGGGCAGATCACGAGGTAAGGAGTTTGAGACCAGCCTGACAAACATGGTGAAGTCCATCTCTACCAAAAATACAAAAATTAGCCAGGTGTGATGATGGATACCTCTAATCCCAGCTACTCTGGAGGCTGAGGCAGGAGAATCACTTGAACCTGGGAGGCGGAGTTTGCAGTGAACCAAGATTGTGCCACTGCACTCCAGCCTGGGCGACAGAGCAAAACTCCGTCTCAAAAAAAAAAAAAAAAAAAAAGTGGATAACTCTGCTCTTCCCCTAAGTGGCCTGAAGTGATCTGTGAAAATGGTTTGCTATTTACTTGACCCAGAAAAACCCCATAAAATCATGGAAATCAAGAGGTTCAAATTCTTGCGTTCACTTTAAGAACACCTGTGAAATTCCCTAGGCTATCAGAGGTATGCATATATGAAAAGCCACCAAGTTATCGGGAAGATGTCACTTTATAGAAACGATGTGTACCATTCCAACCTTTCAATGGTGGAGTTGGTAGGTGTGCCCAGGGCAAACAGTGGGGCTAGACACAGGGTTGGTGACCCAACAAGAATGCTAAATTTTTCCTGCACACGTTTAAAAGTGCAGAGAGTAATGTTGAACTCAAGGGTTTAGAGGTAGATTCTCTGGTCATTAAGTACATCCAGGTGAATGAAACACCCAAGATGGACTGCTGTACTTTCTGAGATCATGGTCTGATGAATTTATATATGCGCTCCCTCTGCTACATGGAGATTATCCTCGCTGGAAAGGAAACCACAAAAGGTGGCTGCATGGAAAAAAAAAAAGGCTGGGGGCAGTGGCTCACGCCTGTAATCCCAGCACTTTGGGAGGCCAAGGCGGGTGGATCACGAGGTCAGGAGTTCAAGACCAGCCTGGCCAATGTGGTGAAATGCTGTCTCAACTAAAAATACAAAAATTAGCCAGGTGTGGTGGCACATGACTGTAATCCCAGCTACTCAGGAGGCTGAGGCAGGAGAATCACTTGAACCGGGAGGTGGAGGTTGCAGTTAGCCAAGATCATACTACTGCACTCCAGCCTGGGCAACAGAGAGAGACTTAATCTAAAAAAAAAAAAAAAAAAAAAAGTGTCCCATAAGAAATTGAAGAAACAAAAACTCATGGCATGAGCATCGATTCAGCATAAAATAAATGCAAATAAAAGCAAAACCAAAAAGAAGTGGTTCACCCTAGGGAGAGTAGCTGAATTAGAAAGTGAAGTGAGGTACAGGAAATATTTTGCTTTGTCTCACAAGACTATGTTTTATGTATTATGAACTAAAATAAATATTTAAAAGTTCATTTTTAAAAACTGACCAGGCAAAACAATACATTTCATGGATCACTTTTAAAAACACCATAATAAGAATTTTTAGCTTATACCTTAGTTCATAATTGTATAAGTTGATCCTACCCCCATAAAAGCATCTAAAGATGAAACAGGCAAAATATTTGTTAAAAGAGACAAAAAATAGTTTTCATTTGAGTGTCTGAAACAAGAAAAGGCATTTCTAAGCTCTTTCCCCAAACATGGAAATGTAGCGAAATAGAAGACTGTTGACAATAAATATATCTCTCAGCCATACCCAAAACTTACATCCTTTTCATTGCAACCATTAGTTACTTGCTGTGAAAAATTAGTGATGGTTTAGAATCTTGTTTAACTGTTTTCTTTCTAGGATCCACTGGCTAAGAAATTTTTTTAAAAACATCATTGCAGCAGGAAAAATGCTTATTTGTGGCTAAGTAGATGGATGCACAAAAGGACTTATATTTACATAAAAGAAAATGACAGATGTTTCCTGGGAGTTTGTTGTATATTAACTTGATGTGAATGTGTGTGTTGGAGAAGAACAAGTGTTAAGAAATCCATGTACAAAACAAGAGCATTCTTCCCACAAACAGTGTCTGAGAAAGGCAACTCCCGTCTTTGCTTAGAAACCAACTCTTTCATTACTCTTAATTACTTACCCATGTACTTTTAAATTGAGACTCACTACAGAACATGCAGAGTTTCTACTAAACTTAATTACATTTCCCTTCAACGTCCCTGAGAGAAATGTCACCATCCAGAAATGCAGTTGCCCAGGAAGAAGAAGTTCTAAAACAAGGACTCATCACTCCACATATGCTACCCACTCCCTCCCCCACACCTCTCATCTTACCAAGTAATACCCAGATACATGATTTCCTGGCTTAAACCGGCTGCATCAGTAAGAAGGGAAGTTCGTCATGTGTTATTGCAAAGTAAATCTCTATCATCTGCATAATCTCATGGGAGAAGGGAAAAGGTACATTGCTGGCTATTAGAAAAGTCATTTTTAGAATAATGGAACTCTATAATGATATTATAAACATGGGAAATTATTATAGATTTCAGGCCCAGATAAAACAGATCATTTAGCCAGATCGACAATTTTCAAGTCTAAAGGTCACTGAGAGATTCAAAAACATGGAGTCCAGACACCTCAAGTTCAAATTTCAATTTGCATCTTGTTTGTAAGTTGGAAAGATAACCACTAGCAGAATTTTAAGTAAAATGAGCAGATCTTCACAGCATAGATAGGTGATAAGATCTTGAGGTGAAGTATATATATCATATCTACCTGTGCGACTCTACTTACCATTAATTAGATAGGTTTTGGCAAAGGGAGAACATAAAACTGGAAGATAAATAAACTGGAAATGTAAATAAACACTGGGGCAGTGGGTGAGGAGGGGGATGTGGGATTTAGGGAATAAACCTACCTGAAATACAGCAGATTCATATAAATATGGAAGGGTCTCACACTTTCATTGGTTTAAAAATGCACCTTACTGTGTTGGAGGAGAAATTCACTAAGTAACAAACAAAGCACTTAGAAGGAATTGTTTCTCTGCTACTCTCTGTCTCACTCACCTTTTGCTGGAGAGAGGAGACCTACTTGCAAGGTATCAGCCACAGAATAAGTAGGAAGGACGAGCCAGGGATAGAAACTGGAGCTGCAAGGCGCTTTTAAAGAAAAGCCAGGACAGCAGGAGGTATTGGGCAGGGGAGAGGCGGGCAGCACTGTTTCACCACCATCAAAGACCAGAAAGGACCATCTAGGATGAACTGAGGCTCAGCGGCAGACTGACCTCACTGTCACAGAGCTCCTAGTACTAGTGGGCAAGACCTTGTGCCTTCCACATCCCACTTACACGGCAAGAGCTTTGCCAACCAACAGGACTTAGTGACTGATGCAAATTAAAAAAAAAAAAAAAAAGTAAAGAGCTTTGATGTGGAGATTTTAACATCCTCTCCTTTCCTATATCTGTTCTTATTTTTCTCAGATGCTTAAGAAAGCCAAGGGGGGAAAAAAAGCTAAAACTAGAAAAAGGGTAGAAACAACTTCTCTCTTTGTCTAAGCAAATCAAAGCCTTGCTTGGAAGATTCATCTGTCAGTTCCTTGCCTTGTTATTTCTAATACAGAGCTTCCCAACTTTCTACAGTACAAAGCCGTTCTGTCCTCATCTGGAGGGTGATGCTTGGGAGGTGAGGGTTGGGGACAATTGAGAATCCTAGCTGGACAGAGCTACTGAGCAGATATCCTATAAGGAGTGTGTGTGAGAGTGTGTGTGTGTGTGTGTGTGAGTGCATGTGTGTGCCCATGCACATGTTTGATGAAAGGCAGTTGCTTTTTTTCTTCATGTTTCTAGGGCAAGATAGCAAAGAGAACTACATAGGGCAGATAAGTAAGGCGATCTTTACGTATGAGTAAAACACAGTAAGCATAAGCTCTATGAATGGAAGAATTATGTGTGGCTTTTTCCTTGCTATTGCCCACCATCTGCTGCAATGGGGCACATGGTAGGTGTTCCATAAACATATTTTTAATTGGTAATGTAAAGTAGTAAGAAACACTAAGAATTCTGAGAACAGGGCTAAATTAAATAGAATGCCTTCTGATACCTCCAGTCAGCACCTCAAATACAGCCTGACTCAAATAGCCATTGTTGGCCAGGTGCAGTAGCTTACGCCTGCAGTCCCAGCACTTCAGAAGGCCGAGGCAGGTGAATTACTTGGGGTTAGGAGTTTGAGACTAGCCTGGGCAAAATGGCGAAACCCTGTCTCTACTAAAAACACAAAAAATTAGCTGGATATGATGCTGCACGCCTGTAACTTGGGAGGCTGACGCACGGGAATCGCTCGAACTCAGGATGCAGAGGTTGCAGTGAGCCAAGATCACACCACTGCACTCCAGCCTGGGCAACAGAGCAAGACTCTGTGTGAAAAATAAATAAATAACAGCTATTGTGATCACACCTGACTCTAAACCATTAGGGACAGTGTAGAGCAGGTTGTACTGTGCACACAGCCTGCTTATTTTCAAAGACCACCTGGGAAATGGAGCTAGGGATCTACCATATCAATGTACTCTAAGCAAAGACATTTTGCAAAATGTTCAGGACAATACACAGAGAAGTGATAAATACATGAATCATCACGATAATCACACAGCATATACTAAATGCTGTAGCGATATTTTGCATGTAGAATTCCGATAGCTGCAAGATCAGTTACATAATACTTTGAAGCCTTTCTCCTTGTGATGATGACTCTCATTTTAACATGTTCTTTTAATGACTTCTGTCCACTCCTTTCTCAACTTAGTGGTTTCTCAAGAAGAACTGTACAGCCTCTTTCTAAAATACTTGCAATTCTCCAAATTGCTTCCAAATACTAAAGAAAAAAGCAAGAAGGCATTGTAACTGCTAAATTAATTGATCCTTAAAGTAACAGAAATAAATAAAACAATAATAACTATGAACATATGATTAAAATTCTAGTACCTGACCAAAGTTAAGTATACTCCCATTAAGGAATATGTTTGCCAATTTCCTCTACTTACATGTTCATTTCCTGCACATTCTCAGCTGCAAAATAAAAGGTCTTGATCTGTGGATGGCTGATCTTAAAAGCACTTGAAGGAAGAAAAGCAAAAACACATAAAAAATTAGTGTTTATAGTCGACAAGGGGTCTGAAAGTAAATCAGTCCAATATAAGCTTTGTAAACTTGTCTGCTTTCTTCATTAATTGACAAAAAATAATTTAGTAACATTGCATAACTATTGTCTAGTCTCTATTTTGTATAGGGAACTAAGAGTCATTTTTTTTTTTAAGACAGAATATCCAGAACAGGGCTGAGTCTTAGATGGCCAGTAGTTTCCATTTAGAACACATAGGAATATCCTTTCCTTTTCACTTGCTAACTGCTTTCCTATAAAGATACAATAAATTAAATTTTAAAGTGATAGAAATGTCGCTTCAAAATATTCAGACCAACTACTTCAAGCAAGGTATTTCTTCACATTCAATCAAATATACAGAATAATGTTTTATATATAAAAAAACAATCAGGTATGGAACCTCCACTCTGTAGCAATACATCGGAAATCTTATCCAAGGCAACCTTTGTTAGTGAAGGAGAAATATGAAGAAAAGTATAAAACATTGAAGATAACAAACAAGAAAGTGCTTCCACCCTACCCTTTAGACAGGAAGCCCTGCAGCACTGCACAGGCCAGGGTTTTTGTAAATAGCCAGTCCTTTTAAAACCACAAGAATCAACTCTGGACATGTGCAACCACACCAGAGGCAAAGACTTAAAGCTAACACCAGTTTACTAATTTTGTTAGAAGAAAACTACTCAATTGCTGCAACTAGTAACATAGGACAAAAGGAATGCCCCTTTCTGATAAGACTGGAAAAGAGGTCAAGCGTAGAAGAAATAATAAGAAAAAAGCAAAAATGGATGCATATGCAAAATACAGCTGACTGCTAACATGGATGAGCACTTGAACGGGAGTCTAGATGCCTGGGTGTAGAGCCAGCTCTCTCCTGAGCTGTAAGCAGGTCACAGGCTCTTTGGGCTGTTTCCTTCTCAGGAAAACCAAGACCATGAGCTGGGGATTTATTTGGTCCCTGTCAGTTCTCAAATCTCTTGGATGTCAGAGTGTAATCTTCAAGCTTAAGACATCTCAGAAAATTCAGTTCCAAGGATGCATCTAACAACTCCACGAACTAAGAAAGAAACTGGTCTTGATGGCGTATCTGCAACTCAGTGAGTCCTATTTAACTGCTTGTTCTTTTCTTTACTAGGACAGAAGCTTGACATCTGACCTCCCTGCCAGTCCTGGAGGTGGTTTATTCCATCACAGACACAGTCATCAACAACAGTCCATGCCAAGGCTTCAAGGGGGTTTTAAAATCCATCTGCTCCACAAAACGAAATTCCAGAAAATGAGAGGTTAAATGCTTCTATTTCTATTTAAGGTGCCAACCCATAATGCTCAAAATTCTCAGACATTCGGATGTTATCTTCACGCACTTCTAAATCACCATATCACTTGGTGAACATTATGAAGAGATCGTATCCTGGTTCAGAGTTTTGTGGAAGATGAGAAACAACTTACTGCTTTTTCTTGCATTCAGATGCTCTTTCCACAGTGAAATCAGGCAGGTTGACAAATCCATCAGCTTTCTCTGCCTGAAACAAATACATACCACAAACAGGAATGAATGTATCAATCCTGGGGATTAGTGTATTGAGATCATATACACAGAATAGGGATGGTATAAATGAAACAAGGGAGAATCAAGAGATACCATTCTGAATCATCATGGAGGTATCGCAGATACACGGTTCATGAGAAAAATTAATGTTCTCCTGATAAATCACCCAGAATCTTTCCATGAGAAGTAACATGGCGTGGCACAGCTTAGGGATAGTCACCAAACGGCAGACATAGGACCTGCCTACCCCTGCCTCCTGTCTCCGTGGAAAACATAGCTAACCCAACAGAGTCTTATGTCTGCTGAACCCATCAGCATCCACAGCATCTTCTCTTCCTACCACTCTAGTCAGCGAGCACATAGGAAGAAACCTAACTAGCATTCTTGGTATACATGGTGCCCAGAGTCCTGAATTTGGAGTTAGCAAATCTACATTCCTATCATGGATCGACCAGTTAGTGATTGTTGTGACTTAAATGAGCTCAGATAAATAAAACAGCTAAGAGTCACTCAACAAACATTATTTCCTCTCCCAAGTCTGTAAGTAGGGCCTTGGGAATTAAATCACAGAGCTACATCTTTCAGAACCTCAGTCTCATCATTGATTGCTGGGGTTTCTTTCTACAAAGAAAAGACTACAGAAGAAAATTACATTTTTGAAGACTTAGCATAAATGTCACCTTACATCACAAAAACAGATGTATAGGAAATGTAATCACTGTCCCACCTCTCTAAGAATTTGTTAATCTGTGTTTTACAAATAAAGTTTAACTGAGTCACAACGAAGCGAGGTTGTCTGTCACCCATAGAACTCAAATTTTCTTTCATCTACACTGGTGTCTCTGAGTAAGGAATAGAATCTACAAGATTAAACATAAATGAGTCTGTGGTTATTGGGAGATGAGTAAAAATTGATTTTGAAAATACAACCTTAATTTTAAAGGTCAGCTAGCCATTAAGTCAGCACCACGGGTGCTTTCAGTTTACTTCATCATTCTGCCCTTTCCTTTATTGCTAACTAGAGTGTAACTTGCATTCTTTTCTTTGGAAAAATTAAACTCTGAGGCATCCAACCCTAGGCCCATCTTCTCTCTCTTCTGTGACTCAACTTATCTAAATTTTTCACCTGAAATGCCTTCCTCTTATAAGATTCAAAACTCAAGGCTGGGAGCAGTGGCTCACGCCTGTAATCCCAGCACTTTGGGAGGCCGAGACAGGTAGATCACTTGAGGTGAGGAGTTTGAAATAATCCTGGCCAACAAGGTGAAACCCCATGTCTACTAAAAATACAAAACAATTAGCTGGTCGTGGTGGTGGGTGCCTGTGGTTTCAGCTACTTGGGAGGCTGAGGTCAGCTTGAACCCAGGAGGTGGAGGTTGCAGTGAGCCAAGATCGCGCCACTGCACTCCAGCCTAGACACCAGGCTCTGTTGTCCAGGCTTTTTTTTAGACTTTGTCTTTAAAAAACAAAATGCCAGGCACAGTGGCTCACACCTGTAATCCCAGCACTTTGGGAGGCCAAGGCAGGCAGATCGTGAGGTCAAAAGATTGAGACCTCCTGGCCAATATGGTGAAACCCCATCCCTACTAAAAATGCAAAAATTAGCTGGGCGTGATGGCACATGCCTGTAGTCCCAGCTACTCGAGAGGCTGAGGCAAGAGAGTTGCTTGAACCTGGGAGGTGGAGGTTGCAGTGAGCTGAGATTGTGCCACTGGACTCCAGCCTGGAGAACACAGTGGGACTCTGTCTTAAAAAAAAAAAAAAAAAAAAAAAGATTCAAAACTAAATAAAATGGATACACTCTTCTTTAAATATTGTATATGCATATGTGTGTATATACAGTGAATATGTATTCATTCATATATATATTATACATATGCAGCTTCTCTCTTGACAGGCTGCTTAACTACTGGATAGTGATTCCCAAAGAGAATATAAGGTATTCAAAGAATACAGACTAAGTCAACTTTTTGTACTATGCACAGTACTGCCTGTGGATTCTCAATTAGCCTTACCAAAAAAGTATAGTTTTGAAAAACTATGTTAGGTCCATCAATTCCACTTTTAGATCTACAGACTGAGGTCCCTTATTTGAAATGCTTGGGACTGGAAGTGTTTTACATTTCAGATTTTTTCTGATTTGGGGATATTTGCATATACAAACAAGTCAAGCATCTCAAATCTGAAAATCCAATACCCAGTGAATACTCCCTTCAAGCACCATGTTGGTGCTCATAAACATTCAGATTTTGGAACATTTTGGATTAGATTTTTGGATTACAGATGCTCAACTGTATGCCCAAAGGAACTGAAGAAGAGTACTCAAATATATGTGTAGGCATGTTCACAAAGCACTATTCACAATAGACAAAAGGTGAAGACAGCCCAAATGCCTGTTAACAGATAAATGGATAATTGATTGTGCTATATCTATACAATGGGATATTATTCAGCCTTAAAAAAGAATAAAGTACTAACACACTCTACCTGGACGAACCTTGAAAACTTTGTGTTAAATGAACGAAACTAGACAGAAAAGCCCATCTCTCATATGATCACATTTATATGAAATATCCAGAAGTGGAAATCAGAGAGACAGAACACAGCTAACTGGTAGCTACCAGGGGCCCAGGCAGTAGGAAATAGGGAACACTGCTCAATGGGTATGGGGTTTCTTTTTGGGGAGATGAAAATGTTTGGGATTTAGATAGATAAGGGGGTTGCACAACATTGTCAATGTATTAAATGCCACTGAATTGCTCATGTTAAGTTGTATGACTTTCGTCTCAATTTTAAGACCCTATGTTAGGCTAAGGTGTTTTTATGTAAATTTCCATAATTGATTTAGAAAGAAAAAAAATCACTTAAATTCAGCATTTGTTTCTACTTCCTCCTCCCATTCATTTCTATACTCACTGTTCCAGAGAAACTGTAGAGACCAAAACTCCACTTACTCTCCTGTTGCTAAATCTCACCTACTGCAATTAGTCCTCACTTAACTGAACTGTAAGTGATGCTGTAGCCTGTTCCTTCCTTCTGAAGCTGCCCACCTACTGCGGCCTTTTTAACAGCACATTACTGCTGCTCCCCTTTTTCCTCTAACTGTGTCTTCTCTTTCAGGGGTCTTGTTCTCCTGTCTGTTTCTCAAATGTCAGAGTTCCTTAGAGTTCTGTCCACAGACTTATTTTCTTTTTGTTCCAATATTCTCTACGGATGTCATACACACCCTCATGGCTTCATCTGTCATCACTGTACACACATATTCAAAATCCATACCTTGTATCATGACTGTAAACATATATCCAAAATCCATATCTCAAATTGGGATTTCATGCTGGAGCTCCTGTCCCAGATTTCCAACTGCCTCATAAACCCATTCCCATGGGCGCCCTCCACAAAGTAACAAATCCAAAATTAAACTCATCATCTTACTTGATAAAATGGCCATTCCTTTCTCCTGTGTTCTCAACTTCAGTGAACAATACCACTTTCTAGCCAGTTACCAAAACAGAGCATCTGAGAGATATCCCCATCTCTTCCATTCCCTTCTCAGAGCCCCTGCAGGTAAACTCAAAGTCGTATCATTGCTGCATCTGCTCAGGTCTTCAATCTATCCAATACCTACTACCTTCTTCAACTTACCAATAATGTTTTCTTGAATTACTGCAAAAGTCTCCTAAATTGTTCTCCTTCTCTATGATTCTGCCCTTTCATCAAATGTAGTGTCCAAATCACAGTCACAGTCACAGCAAATCATTACAACATGAACATTCTTCATGGCATTGTTTGATTAAATACCCTGTGTGGTGCACAGGTCAAGTCAAAGTGCCTTAGCAGATGATAAAAGACCTTTATAATCATATCCTGATTAGATCCGTACTGTTACCTCTTCTCCTCTCCCATTCAACCAAAAGACAAATAGAAAAATCAAAACAAAGAAAAAACAATACTTCTATGGAGCTGAATTAGAATTAGCATGATTTGTTTCTAGACAACTTATTTTCAGTAAAATAAATCTATCTCAAATAATATAATACAAAAATCAGTCAACAAAAATGTAACATACCTATATATGCTTTTAGTAATATTTTTATTCATCTAAAAATAAAATCAGCCAGGCTCTGTGGCTCGCACCTAGAGAGTCAGTTGAGCCCAACAGTTCAAGACCAGCCTGGGCAACATGGTGAAATCCCATCTCTACAAAAGTATAAAAGTTAGACGGGCATGGTAGCACATGCCTGTATTCCCAGCTAGTTGGGAGGCTGAGAAGGGAGAATCACCTGAGCCTCAGCAGGTGGAGGCTGCTATGAGTTGTGATTATACCACTACACTCCAGCCTAGGTGATAGAATTAGACTGTGTCTCAAAATAATAGTAATAATGATAAATTTAATTAAATCAATGTAAAAAATACATTGTAAATCTTCATGTGGGTGGATTCCTTTTCTGATTAACTGAAACAGCTGAGATTCCCTTAAATAGGAGCCTAAATAAGTTTGGGTAAAAACATCTTATTGTTTCCCCAGGAAATTACCACTTTATAAGCAGAGGCTTTTCTTTTTTTAATTCTGAAGACAGTTGAACTATATTCAAAATCACAGATAATTTGTGTCAAAATGGTCCTTGCTTATTTGACTTGCAAAAAATGCCTCAAAAATGAGAGCCACAGAGGGCAAACCCTGAGAGAATGACAGTTCTCTTCTCCTCCTCCTCCTTTTCTCCTCCTACGCTTCTCCAGATCCCTTCTTGCCTATTATATTAACTAAAATAACTTTGTTGAATGGGATTCTTCTTCAATTCCTAACTTTCTAAAAAGTGTCCTGCAGGTGGCTGAGCGGGGTGGCTCACACCTGTAATCCCAGCACTTTGGGAGGCCAAGGCAGAAGGATTGCTTGAGCTCAGAAGTTCAAGACCAGCCCAGGCAACATAGGGAGATGTTGTCTCTATTTAAAAAAAAGAAAGAAAGAAAAAAGTTTCCTCCAGGTTCTGTACTGGTACCTGCAAGCTTCCCTCAAAATCCTGATGTAATAAAAAACTTGTTTTCCTGCCAGAGGTATCAAACCCATCCTTTGGACATTGTGCAAACTTGTCTTTCCAAATCTAGTCTTAAATTCAGAAGAAACGTATTCCTTTTCACTGTGTAGTGTGATGTTCTATGAACTCAAAGGCCTTTCTCCTCACAGTTCAGCCCATTCACTCTTCCCAGAATGTCTGATTTTGTTCATCTCAGTGGAGTATCACATGCAGTTGCTGTCATTAGGCTACATTAAATACACATTTCTATCAAAATGGTTGCTGTTAAAACATTAAGGGGTAAACATAAAGGTTGCTGATCAACTCTGTGATGTCATGAATCACCTCTACAGTATTTATGTCTCCTTTAAACACTCTGCTCTTGGCCAGACGTGGTGACTCATGCCTACAATCTCAAATGCTTTTGGAGGCCAAGGTGGAGGATTACTTGAGGCCAGATGTTCAAGGCTGCAGTGAGCTGAGATGACACCACATGCACTCCAGCCTGGGCTACAGAGTGAGATCCAGTCTCAAAACAAATAAACAAACAAAACATGCAGAGTAAAGGGCTCCAGGGTGTGAGAAAGGCAGGTTGCCTCCTGCTCCCTGGCTCTATAATGCTCTTCTTATCTCATTCTCCTAGATAAGTTTCCAGGATTCAACTTAGGTGTGACAATCTCCAAAACTTTTTCCCTGTTCCCTTAAGCCTGGACTAGGTACCCTTCTGTCTGCCTCTAGCCCCAGGGGCAGACCTCCTTTACAGGACCTCTCTTACTAGATTTAGTTATTTGGTTGTTTGTCTGTTTCTCCAATAGACTCAGTACCTTGAAGGAAATAACTGTGTTGTTCATACATATTATTTACAAGGTATGGAATAAATATACGTGGAATAAATAATTTTGTGAATGAATGATGGAACTGTAATTTTCTTCCTCTGACAATAAAGAAAGTGTTAAAATGACATGCAGAAGTCACTGTGGAAAACAGTTTGGCAGTTTCTAAAAAAAAGTAAGCATTTAATTACCATACAACTGAGCAATTCTGCCCCTAGGTATCTACCCAAGAGAAATGGATGCAAATACCCATGCAAAGGTTTGCATGCAAATCATTATAGCAGCATTATTCATAATAACCCAGAACTGGAAACCACCTAAATGTCCATCAACTACTAAATAGAGTATGACACAGCCATACAATGAAATGCTATTTAATAATGAAAAGGAGCAAACCACTGACACATGATGAAATGTGGATGAATCTTAAAAACATTCTGCTAAATGAAAGGGAAACACAAGAGATCACATGTGACTGTGTGATTCCATTTCTATGAAATATCCAGAAAGGGCAATTCTATAGAGACAGAAAGCAGGACAGTGATTGCCTGGGGTTGGGGGTGGAAATTAACTGTAAATGGACATAAAGGACCTTATTGGTACAATAAAAATTATTTAAAACTGATTTATTATGATGGTTGCATTCACTTGGTAAATCTATCAAAAATGAACTGCAAATTTGAATAGGGTGAACTCTATGATACATAAAATGTACCTTGATAAAGCTGTTTTTAAAAAGATGAGGTGCAGAAAAAGTTTGGAGAATAATATGCAAATTAAATCTCTCCTAATTGGCTATCAGTGACACTTGGAAGCAGGTGAAATATGAAGCTTCTGACAATCCCACTGACAATTCAGTATGATTTGTTCAAACATTAGATACAAAAATAGGTTTATATTACTAATAACCCATGGTTTAAACTTAACTATGGTTTCAAGCTTGGACTATAGGAATTTTAGAGACATAAATATTTTACGCAGTATTTGCCATACTTCAGACATTTTTAAAAATTAACTAAAAAGAACATTAAATTTTAGTATTTAGCAGAGCACAGAGGCTTTTTAGAACAGTGAAAATATACTGTATTTTTATAAAGGTGGACGTATGTCATTATACATTTGTCTAAACACATAGAATGTACAACACCCAGAGTGAACCCATATGAACTATGGAGTCTGGATGACAACAATATGCCAATGTCAGCTCATCAATTATAACAAATCTCCCATGCAGATGGAGATATTGATAATGGGGAGGCTGCACATGGGTATGGGCAGGGAGCACATGGGAAATTTCTGTACCTTCCTCTAAAACTGCTCTAAAAAATAAAGTATTTTAGAAATTAACTAAAATAGGACATCAGATTTTAGAATTCAAATGCAAAAATATGTGTTCATTGCCATGATAACAGTTGGCCTTTTCATATCACAAGTGTTTTGGAAAATATACAAAATTACTTCTTAGGTACCTACACATGTCAGGAAAGCAGAAAGGCTGACTAGGAGGAATGAGAGTGACATGTCTTCCCGAGTCTAAGTAGGTCGAAGAAGACCAAGCCAGAATCAGATGAATGGTAATATAGGAAACTGTCATGTAGTTCCTGGTTAAAAAGTGAAAAGTAATATTATCTCTCTATTTTCAGTGGAACCATAGTTCCTTGATTCTAAAAACCTGATTACTTTACACTTCAATAATTCTGAAATCAGAAGACACCTTAGAATCTATGTATATTTTCATTGCAATATTTTCTCCCCTAAAACCTGTTATTAAATAAATTATAGGTCTTAAATAGATCTTGAATTCAAGAAAAAAGAATAGCTAAAAATGATAAAGATGTCTTTGTAATATACTTTTGTGTTTTTAAGTGAATATAGAACTGAAATTCTTGAAATTACCTTAAGCAAATTTAACAAGGTTATCCAATGACTATCTGAATCAGGAGAAGCTGCAAAAGTCTCCATTTCTCCATATTAATCTATTGTTTTCTCAGTTATTCCCCCAAACCCCCAGGGAATTGGAAACAGATGAGGTCTAAACTCTGAGCTGAGCTGCCCATTCTCATGCCACCTTAGAACGGTTGTCACTAGATTCTGACACTACACACAGACTCACGACCACTAGAGAAATCTGAATTATATTATTTTTTAAAAAGTAAGAGTAAACGGAGGTTGAAGAAAAGGTAAGATAAAATTAACTGTAAAAGTTCCAGTTCTATGGAGCAACAGTCATTCTCATACCTTGCTGATGGTAACACCAAATGGAACCCAACATAAGGAAAGTGGATAGTAATCAGCAAAATGCACTTGCCCATTGACCCAGAAATTCCTCTTCTGGGATCTGTCCTAAATATACCTTGGAGAATATGTGGAATGATATGTGCATTGCGGCATTGTCTGTATTTACAAAGGACCGTAAAGAATGCAAATGTCTATCATCAGAGGACAGTTGAATACACTGTGGTATCCACACACAGTGAATAACTATGAAAAACGCTATACAACATATAGAACAAGCTCCAGGACATAGTGTGAGAAAAGGTAAAATGCAGTACTATATATGGAATATGCTAATTTTGTGTAAGAGAGGAGGTTGGGATTTGACTGACTGTACATACTTGTTGTATTTGTAAAAAGGAGCATGGAAAAATAAACCAAAAACAAACAGAAAAGGGGGAGGAACGAGGATAGAGAACAGAGATGCAAGGGGGATTGATTTGGTTGTAACTTGTTAACGGTTTTGACTTTGGAATTGAGTACATGATTGATTTTTTAAGTCAAAAACACAAAAAGAAAAGCAATCCTCACAATCAAAAACAAATAGAAATGGCCAGTGCAGTGGCTCATGCCCGTCCCAGCACTTTGGGAGGCCGAGGTGGGAGGATCACGAGGTCAGGAGATGGAGACCATCCTGGCCAACATGGTGCAACCCCTGTCTCTACTAAAAATCCAAAAATTAGCTGGGTGTGGTGGTGCATGCCGGTAATCACTGCTACTCTGGAGGCTGAGGTACGAGAGTCACTTGAACCCAGAAGGTGTAGGTTGCAGTGAACTGAGATTGCACCACTGCACTCCAAACTGGCAACAGAGCGAGACTGTCTCAAAAAAAAATAAATAAACAAATAGAAACAAACCTAATTGAATGTAAACATGGTGACATAACCCCACACAAATAATCTTTGCTCTGAGAGACCACAGAATTTTGATTATACCTACTTCATGGTATATAGGCTAAGTAAGGACTCTTCATTAGTAACATGTTATTGTCATTTTTACCTAGTCTTGGTAGGTTTTCTCCTTTCTTCCCCTCTAAAATTGCACAGAATCTAAAGCTTCCCTCCTCTCCATACAATAGCATCCATGACATTGCAACTCATCTGCCCCTTCCTTTCAGAAAAGGAAATGTGAAGATTAGCACAACAATACAATCTACATTCTGCAACTATCACAGAGAGCTGCACGTATTCTCATCAGGTGGTGACAAGCACTGCACTAAAAGCACGAAAAATGTTTGCATTTTATCTTCTTCTAGATATCAGAAGTAGGCCTGGTAGGGAGCATGCTTGGAATCCTTTTTTAAAAATATAATAATCTTGAGTAACACAGAATAAGATTTAACGTTTATTGAGCGCTAAGCATATGCCAGTGAGTTAGTACTATGATCACAGCCTTGAGAGGAAATGAATCCCATGCCAAGTGCCAGAGCCTAGAACACTAAGCTAGCCCGGCATTATAACATGGGAACCATCGTGTGCTAAATAAAGAGCCAGGACTCAGACCAGGACCCAGCCACCAGTCGACTAATTCTAAAGTCGAGACTGAGGAAATTCTTCAGAGCTAAAACAGGCTCAGAAACTGAAATTGGAGGAGGAAAGGATCTGCAGTCAACACACTGCACAGAAAAAAACAACTCGATTTGGAGTCAACGTCTCGATGCAAGCCGCGTACTCTGACCTCCCAGGCAGAGTACTTAACCTCTCTGAGTCACTGTCCTCATGGTGAATAAGCAGCTATAACCAGCTTCTCCAGACTAAATGGAAATTAACATAGATGTGTGTAATAATGTAAGATTTGTTAAAGCTATAAAAAAAATCCAAGGTTTTATTATTATTAGTTCCGAGGAAAGCAGGAAAAAGGATGAAAACAAAAGAGAAGGAATGACCCAGAAAAAAAATTAATGTAAAATAAGCTTTTTTTTTTTGAGATCGAGCCTCGCTCTTGTCACCCAGGCTGGAGTGCAATGGCACTACCTCAGCTCACTGCAACCTCCACCTCCCGGGTTCAAGTGATTCTCCTGCCTCAGCCTCCCAAGTAGCTGGGGTTACAGGCACATACCATCACGCCCAGCTAATTTTTGTATTTTTAGTAGAGACAGGGTTTCGCCATATTGACCAGACAGGTCTCAAACTCTGGTCTTAAGTGATCTGCCCCCATCAGCCTCCCAAATTGCAAAATAAGCTTTGTGCCTGAATGCATCATAACCTGAGCCCTCCGACTAGCTGTTTCTATGTCTCAGCTCTCCTCTCTTTTCTTTGCATGAGATTAAGGGTTGAAAAACAACATTTTAGATTATTTGGAGAATAATAATGCTAGCAAACTTGCTATAGTCTCTATATATTATTAGGGTGTATTTTTACTAAAATATTGTTTTATTTCAGTTTAGCTAACATTACCCTATGAACAGAATTAGATTTAGATCCAGAGAGAGTTTTTTCTTACAAACACCTAGAAATAGATACTCTACATAGACATTTGGCAAAAGTTTTTGGCTAGAAGAAAAGGCCCAATTTCTTACAGAACCCAGAGATTCTTGGCATTGATTATAAAAACAGATGGAAAGCATTGATTATGCTAATGATGATGGTTCTGGGGATACTGAGGCTTGAACAGGGTAAAGATGGGAGGGCTCTGTGGTAAGATCACTTACTCCCAGTGACCCGGACACATGCCCTGTCCTTACCACCCAGGACACAATGGCAAGACTTTCTGCCACCAGCACCTGCATCTCCTTGTGAGAAAGCTTCTCTGGCTGCCCAATTCCACTCTTCCAGCTGTGCAGAGGTGCCCAGAGATCATGGCCCCTGGGATGGGCTCTCAACCAGCGACTAACGGGACTTGGGGCAGAAATGCCCCCAGCTAGGCCGGATCTATGGCTCACTACCTGTAATCCCAGCACTTTGAGAGGCCAAGGCAGAAGGATCTCTTGAGGCTAGGAGTTCAAGACCAGCCTGGACAACATAGTAAGACATCTCTCTAGAAAAACATACAAAAATTAGCAAATCACAGCAATGAACACCTGGAGCCTCAACTATGCAGGAAGCGGAGGAAGGAAGATTGCTTGAGCCCAGGAGTTTGAGGTTGCAGTGAGTTATGATCACACCACTGCACTCGAGCCTGGATGACAGTGAGACCTCCTCGCTAAAAAAAGAAAAATATACAAATAAATAAATAAATAATTATCCCAGTTCCTTTTTCCCTTAGGTGGAAACTCTGGAGTACATGTTTTTCACAGACTCTCAGAGTTCCCCAGAAGAATGAAGTTTTGGTTACCTACAGGGCTACCTACCCTGCTTACTACAGAGAACTTTTCTAACTAACTTTTCTACCCTCTGTCACTTCCCTGTTTGCTTTCCAAGTATCTCCTGGATCACTTCTCAAGTAAACTGCTTTCACCCAAATCCTCTTTGCAAGAATCTGCTTGCAGGGAACCTAAACCAGGATGCTATTCCCCTCACAGAAAACATTCCCACCCATGAACAGCCGAACTGCTTAACACAACAATTCCTCCTTATTATTCCCTCCTAAAAGTCAACCGAGCAGCCGGGCATGGTGGCTCATGCCTATAATCCCAGCACTTTGGGAGGCCAAGGCAGGTGGATCACCTGAGGTTGAGAGTTCAAGTCCAGACTGACCAAACTGGAGAAACCCCATCTCTACTAAAAATACAAAATAAGCTGGGCATGGTGGCGCTTGCCTGTAATCTCAGCTATTCAGGAGGCTGAGGCAGAAGAATCATTTGAACCCAGGTGGCGGAGGTTGTGGTGAACCAAGATCACGCCACTGCACTCCAGCCTGGGCCACAAGAGCGAAACTCTATCTCCAAAAAAAAAAAAGTCAACCAAGAATATGACTATCTCACTATCATGTTAGGTCATATTTAGGTGGTGACCAAGAAGTGGCTGCCATCCTGTTCTGTGTTTTGTAAGTCACCTCTCCTAGCTAGCCACTCACATTCTTTCATTCTCTCCTTTATGGAGAAGGAGCGAAAGGGCTCTGAAGGAGACCACTTGTAGCAAAATCACATTTTATGTGAAATTAAGTTACTAGTGAACTTTCAGGCAGTCTGACACACAAAGATAGTAATTATCTTCTGAAATGTAATTTTCGAAAACAATTAAGATGGAAACCTCAAAATTTAAAAGTTTTGTGTGATTGTTCTTGTGGTGTGAAATCCTTAGCTTCTGTTCAGGCTCATCTCTGCCCTATTCTTTTGGAAGCCTGAAATCCACAAATGTGCGGTTGTTTTCACATAGATACACTGGTCTCTGCAGCAGCATAGTCAAAAAAAAAAGAAAAGAAAAAGATAAAAACAATACATATGAAGAAAAGGTTTTAAATGAATTGGAAGAAATTTCATAAAATCTCACCATTGTAGACTAAATTTTATCTCTTGCTATCTAATACATCTACCATCCATGGTTATTGCATAAATTGGGGAAGAATAGATAAAAGAGCACCATTTAAGAAAATGTATGCCAGGCGCAGTGGCTCATGCCTGTAATCCCAGCACTTTGGGAGGCCGAGATGGATGGATCAGCTGAGATCAGGAGTTCCAGACCAGCCTGGCCAACATGGTGAAACCCCGTCTCTACTAAAAATACCAAAAATTAGCCACGTATGGTGGTGGGCACCCATAGTCCTGGCTACTCAGGAGGCTGAGGCAGGAGAATCACTTGAACCTGGGAGGTGGAGGTTGCAGTGAGCCAAGATCGCGCCACTGCACTCCAGCCTGGGCAACAGAGTGAGACACTGTCTCAAAAAAAAAAGAAAAAGAAAAAGAAAAAGAAAATTTAAAATCAGGTGCATTCTCTTTCAATATTAGAGATTTAGAAGTAACGAAGATTAGGTTAATTCTTTCAAAATCACAGTCAGTACAACACGTAATCTTGCCTTCATGAAATGTAAAGTCATCAAATACTTCAGGAACTTTCAAATCTCTTCAAGCTGTTTTCATGAGTCTCATGTGTACTATTAAAATACACCGCCACCACCACCACCACTAAGAAAATCCGGTTCAAAAATGGCAAAAGACATTTCTCCTAAGAAGATATGGAAATGGCCAATAAGCACATGGAAAAGCTGATCACGGCCACTAGTCATAGGAAAAGGCAAATCAAAGCCACCATGTGATGGTACCTCACACCCATTAGGATGGCCATTGTAAATAACTAATTAAATAACAAGCACTGGTGGGGATGTAGAGAAACCAGAACCTTTGTGCACTATTGTTGGGAGTGCAAAACAGTGTAGCTGCTTATGCAAAACAGCATGGTAGTTCCTCAAAAAAATTAAGATTGAACTATCATATGATCCAGCAATTCCACCTCTAGGTATAAAACCAAGAGAAATGAAAGCGAGGTTTCAAAGAGATATTTGTATCCCCATGTTCATAGCAGCATTATTCACAATAGCCAAAAGGTAGAAGCAACCCAAATATGAATGAATAAACATATGAATGAATAAACAAATGTGGTACACACATCAATGGGATAGGATTCAGCTTAAAAAGAAAGAAAATTCTGAGACCTGCTACCGCATGGATGAAGGTTAAAGACATTATGCTAAGTAAAATAGGCCAGTCACAAAAGGATAAATGCTGTAGGATTCCATTTGTAAGAGGGAACTGCAGTAGTCAAATTCATAGAGACAGGGAGTAGAATGGTGGTTGCCAGGCACTGGGAGGAGAAGGAATGGAGAGTTATTATTTAATAGGTACAGACTCTCAGTTTTGCAAGATGTAAAGAGCTCTGGAGATGGATGATGGTGATGGTTACATAATAATAGGAACTTATTTAATGCCGCTCAACTGTACCCTTAAAAATGGCTGAGATGTTTAACTTCATTTGAAATTTTTTTTTAATTTTAAAGCTACTACTCTGAACTAGTTATTATCAGTAAATAATAAAAATGCATTTGCCGTGGTAAGTTTTATAAGATTCAAGGTGTGAAATCAGTGGCTGATGTGCTGTTAATGAGCACCATCTCTTTCACAGGTAACAGACATCTATTCATGCTTCCGTTGAACAGACACAGAAGCGAGGCCCAGGGATGGTGGGTGGTTTTCCAAGGCTGACAGTCTACTCTCTGTCTCTATGAATTTTACTACTGCAGTTCCCTCTCACAGATGGAATCCTACAGTATTTATCCTTTTGTGACTGGCCTATTTCACTTAGCATAATGTCTTCAAGGTTCACCCATGTGGTAGCAGGTCTCAGAATTTTCTTCCTTTTTAAGCTGAATCCTATCCCATTGATGTGTGCACCACATTTGTTTATTCATTCAAGGAGCCTCAGCACCAGGGTAGAATCAGGGTAGAATTAAAATTGGGTGCATTCTCTTTCAAGGGAGTGCAGAGAGTCTACATTCTGAGCCCAGGGATATCTTCCCCTATAGCATGCACTTCTCTTGCATCTTTTTTAAAGACATTGTTTCAAACATGTTTCCCTATTAGCTGACTCCTTACAGAAATATTAAATATTTTTTCAAACTTTCCACTGCATAGCTTCCTTTTGAAGTCTTCTTGAAACATGCTCTACAGAAGATTAAATGCAGCAGCACAGTGACAGATGAGTCTATCAGTTAAGCTTGTCTGTAGAGATGGCTGGAACCTGACCCTTGAAAGAGCTTGCACCAGGCAGATGATAAATCTTCAAATAAAGACTTCTCAGAAAAATCCTCAAACCTAATGAAAAGTTCAACTCATCCCATGAGCCACTTCACATTCTGTTGCTTGGGAAATGTGCCCACACCCTCACCATTAACGAGGGTGTTACCTGAACTCTTCCTCCAGGGTAGGAAACTGTATATTGACAAGCACCCAATGTCTTCTAGCCCGTTTCCCTGTCTTGTGGCTTAAAATCATCATTTACACGGGGTCAGTAGGTATATTCTTGGACTCTCCTCCACAGGACAGGTCATAGTCACTGAGAGAAACCATTCCTGGTGTCTGCAAATTCCTAGCACAATTCTTCTGCATCCTAAAATCTCAAAACTTAGGCAAACACATTGCTTTTCTTTGTATACATTCCTTTGATTTTTTTAAATATTGCTTTTAGCTGCATTCAATCTTCTCAAGGTAGCTTTGAATTATGTAGAGATAGTGTTCTTGGTCAACCGTTATTTGCAAGAAAATGGATGCATAAACATTTGCATCACTGACTTAGAGCTACAAGACCTCATAATAAATTACAGGACTAGAATCCAGATGTCATTTGTCCCTTATACCACGCGGCCAAAATCCACCTTACTGCCCGCTTGCTTGAAGAATAATTAAATTATATGCACATATACATATATATGTATGTTTATACACATGTGTATCTCTATATATGTTAATATTTATACACATATATCTATATATGTGTTGATATTTATACTCATACATTTATGCACTATAAATATCAATTCAATACATATCAATTTATATTTAAGTTAGTGTGTGTGCACTTACGTACTCTATTTTCTATTAACATTTTAAATGATTTTAGGATAAAAGGCATTCTTTATTTTACATGCTACACATTGACAAACTATCATATAGTCATGTGTGATTCTTACAGCCATTAGAAACGATGTGGATATACATGTATCCACATGGAAATATGTTTGTTTCCATGTATTGCTTAGTGAGAAAATCAAGTCACAACAACATCATACACAATATTATTTTATTTTTGGAAAATGTAGAAACGATACTTGGAAACACATACATGAAAATGTTTATAGTCACGCCATGGTAGTAGGTGCCTGTATGATCTTAATTCATTTATTTCTGTTTGCCTCCATGTGTGTCTTCTTTTTTTATTTCACTTACTTTCGTTTTCAAATTTTTCCTATGAGCACATACTACTGTACAATCTTTTTTACATTTTTAATTTTAATTTTTAGTTGTTGTTTAAGAGATGCAGTCTCTCCATGTTGACCAAGCTGGTCTCAAACTTCTGGCCTCATATGCGCTGTCCACCAGAGAAAAGAAGGAGGCTGTGTCACCTGAGTGGGCATGTCACTGCTGTTAGCTAAGAAGACTGTCCTCTAAAATACCTCAACCATGGCATTCACTCTGGCAATGCCCATGCATATCACTGCCCTCTGAGAACAAAACAAAAGAAACCAACATTTCCCGACTCTTGCTGTTTCACAACTAATTCTGAAAAGTTTGGAAAGAATTTAAAGGAAACAACATTGGCAACATGAGCAATTGTTCTCACATTACATGGAGTTATCAACAAGAAGTTATTGAGATCTGCCTATCCCAACTACAGATAATATGACCGTGAAGCTATGATGGGGAACCATTATTTTAGAAACACATTCAAGGATCTACAAAGGAAAATAATTGTTACAACACAATGATACATTATAGACAATAAATAAACCAAATGCCCATTTAAAAAATCATTTCCAGCCAAGTGCGGTGGTTCATGCCTGTAATCTCAGCACTTTGGAGGCTGAGGTGGGCGGATCACAAGGTCAGGAGTTCAAGACCAGCATAGCCAATACGGTGAAACCCTGTCTGTACTAAAAATACAAAAATTAGCTGGGCATGGTGGCGGGCGCCTGTAGTCCCAGCTACTCAGGAGGCTGAGGCAGAAGAGTCACTCGAACCCAGGAGGCAGAGCTTGCAGTGAGCCGAGATCATGCCACTGCACTCCAGCCTGGGAAACTCTGTCTCAAAAAATAATAATAATAATTTCCACGTGTGTGAAATTAGAATGTCAGAAGTAACAGAATTCAAGAAAGTCCTCAATCACTCTCACATTTAGGTTTTCAAATGTTAACTAAGCAAGCATTTTTACCCCTTTGATCCATGAGTCATTGTCTTGAGGTAAACCGGTCACCTACAGCTGCTGAAATGTCATGTTTTGTCCTGTCTAGACATGCCAACATTCCACCTTCTCATTCTCCTGGCTAATACAAATTCTACAAACATATGTTAGCCAAAAGTTCATCAATTTCACATAATTACTTTGAATTGTCTTCACTGAATAATTTTTTTTTTTGAGACGCAGTCTCGCTCTGCAGTCCAGGCTGGAGTGCAGTGGCGTGATATTGGCTCACCTCTGCCTCCCAGGTTCAAGCGATTATCTTGCCTCAGTCTCTGGAGTAGGTGGAACCACAGGCACAGCCACCCTGCCCAGCTAATTTTTATATTTTTAGTAGAGAACAGGTTTTGCCATGTTGGCCAGGCTGATCTCGAACTCCTGACCTTCATTGATCCGCCTGCCTCAGCCACCCAAAGTGCTGGGACTACAAGCGTGAGCCACCGCACCCAGCCTTGAAGAAACATTTCAAAACATTGGAATTTTGTTTGGGATACACTCAGAGGCTGGTATTTGGCTAAGACAAAAAATATGGCGTTCAAATAAATTAAAAGCCCATAATTCTTATTTTGGTAGAAGTCTGGGAATATGCCAGTGTTCAATAATAATATTTAATTAGTCAATTCATAAAACTGATTGATTAAGTAATATAATAATTAAGCAATTCCTTCAAAAAATACTGGCACATACTCTGTACCTACCGGCTTCTAGGATATAGAGACAGAGTTTAAATCAGACAAGTAAAAAATACATTTTCTGCTGCTTACATTGTAGTGGGGGAAGAAAGAATATAATAAGCTATGACTAATGTATTCATAAATTCTTATATAATTTTTTTGAATCTATAGTAAACTCACTCAGACATTTTCCAAAATGTATGCTAATCTGTGACTACTGAAGAAAGCTCAGAAGACTTAATGTCACTTTCCTAGGGAAAATTAATCTGTTCTTTATTTTTCTTGAGCTGAAAAAAAAGGTACTCTTTATTTACTAAAACTTTGAGAATAGTTGTCTCAGGAAAAGAGAAAATTTTGACTTTCAAGTAACATTTTCTACAAGGGTAAATTCTGCCCAATGTAAAAAGTGATTAGATCTTCACTATAGAGATTCTCATAAAACTGATTCCAAGAAATATGCCTTCAGGCCTGGTGCAATGGCTTACACCTGTAATCCCAACACTTTGGGAGGCCGAGGCGGGTGGATCACAAGATCACGAGTTTGAGACCTGCCTGACCAACATGGTGAAACCCCGTCTCGGCTAAAAATATAAAAATTAGCGGGGTGTGGTGGCGTGCACCTGTAATCCCAGCTATACGAGAGGCAGAGGCAGGAGAATTGCTTGAACCCAAGAGGCAGAGGTTATAGTGAGCCAAGATTGCACCACTGCACTCCAACCCAGGCAACAGACGGAGACTCTAACTCAAAAAAAAAGAAAGAAAGAAAGAAAGAAAAGAAATATACCTTCCAAAGCTAAGATCTGAAATTCACTTGAAGTTACACACGCAGCTAGAGATAGAACACATCGCCTGCAGTTACTTCAATCCCCAGACATGCAAAACTTTTACCATTCAGACAGTAAAGGAGACATAATAATCACAATTGCACAGACACACTGGATTCTCAAAGAACTTTAAAGTCTCTGTAATATGTACTAAACTAGATATTAACCTACAAACCTCTTCAGTTTACGTAAGGATTTTATGAAATATAGTTGAGTGATTCACTTTTTCTGGTTGAGACCCAGGGGCCCCAAGGCTTCCTTGAACTGGTGATGCAATGGCACAAATGGTGTCAGTAAATGAAAACTAAAAAACACAAGTACCTAGTAATTTTATACAAGGAAACAATGTACAAAACTAAAATAAACCCAAAAAAGCAAGCAACAATGAAGCTAAATGAAATTCCACACTTAGTCACAAACTCTTTGTCCCTCAATTTTCATCTTATTTTCCCAGTCTCCCCAGCCTCTAAAACTTGGAATCATGCTTATTATAGCCTCAAATTGTGTGTGTCTTATATCCAAGTACTCTTCATACCTTGCCCCTTTAAATGAGCAAAGTGTGTCCAAATTCTCACTGCCAGCACTCTAGTCCAGGAACTCATGTCTGAACGCCTGCATTTTCTCACTGTCTCCTAACTGGCCTTCTGGAAGCTCCCTTGCCCTCCAACACATCCGATTTATTGCTGCTAGGTTAATATTTTTTTGCATGTTAATTTCACAGGCTCACCTTCCCGTTCAAGAATAGACAGTGGCTCCCTACTGCCTGCTGGATCAAATCCACATTCCTACACTATCACTACATGTCTCAGTCCCCCATACACTGGTCCTAAGTCACCTCTAAATGGAGAAGCAATGTAGCCTGGGGAAAAGAGCATGGCTTTGTTGAAGAGCCTTCTTTTTTTTTTTTTCTTTTTTTTTGAGACGAGTCTCACTCTATCGCCAGGCTGGAGTGCAGTGGCTCGATCCCCACTCACTGCAACTTCTGTTTTCCGATACCAAGCAATCCTACTGCCTCAGCCTACCGAGTAGCTGGGACTACAGGCATGCACCACCAAGCCTGGCTAATTTTTTGTATTTTTAGTAGATACTGGTTTTCACCATGTTGGCCAGGATGGTCTCGATCTCTTGACCTCGTGATCCACCCGCCTCGGCCTCCCAAAGTGCTGGGATGATAGGCATGAGCCACCATGCCCAGTCAAGGAGAACTTTTGTTTTAAATCCCAGCTCTGCTGTCTACTCTTTATGAGACTTTAAGCAAGTTACTTAAATTCTCTGAGCCTCAATAAACTGTCTTAAAAAATGGGAATAATAAAATCTGTCTTGCTTCAATCTTATGAGAATTCAGTATAATCGCTAACACAGTGGGTTGGCACAACTCATTTATATATTCATTCCTTTGTTCACATTAGTCCCCAGAACGCGCATCTCCCACCTCTGCTCCTCAAAGATCCTAATGATGTGTTAGCACCATGGAAGCAGCCGTGCAGGACCTATTTGGAATCATGGGGCCTTTCTAGCAAATCCCAGATCCCTCCTTTTCCCATATCTGTTTTTAAGAACAGAGGTGGAAATCTTTTCCTGGAAAATTATTTTCCGTCAAAACCAGTCCTTATGCATGATTCCATTTCTAGAAATCCCCACGGGTAATGTAAATGCTGAAGATTCTTAATTTTTATTTATGAAATCAAGAACTATTAATTGAGGACCTATTAACTGTCAGACATGAAGTAAGTTGCTGAAGATATACCCATGGTCATGTCCTACAGAATGATGATCAATTATGGAAAACAGCAAGTCTGACAAGCAAGTACTCAAAAAAGAGGACAAGTATGATAGTATGAAAAGTATAGGCCAGGTGAGGTGGCTCACACCTGTAATTCCAGCACTTTGTGAGGCCGGGTGAGATCACTTGAGGTCAAGAGTTTGAGACCAGCCTGACCAACATAGTGAAACCCCATCTCTACTAAAAATACAAAAATTAGCCAGGCATGATGGCACACACCTGTAATCCCAGCTACTCAAGGAGGTTGAGGCATGAGAATCGCTTGAACCTGGGAGGCAGAGGCTACACTGAGCCAAGATTTTACCACTGTACTCCAGGCTGGGCAACAGAGCAAGACTCCAAGGAAGGAAGGAAGGAAGAAAGGAAGGAAGGGAGGGAGGGAGGGAGGATGGAAGGAAAGAAGGAAGGGAGGGAGGGAGAGAGGGAAGGGAAGGAAGGGAAGGAGGGAGGAAGGACGGAAGGAAGGAAGGAAGGAAGGAAGGAAAGTATAGGCCGCTCAGGGAGCAGAGAGAGAAAGCCAAATTTAGGTCAGAGAAGGTAAGTGCCTGTAGAAGGCTATTTCAGCTAAAATTTGACCTTTGAGGAGGAATAAGCTTGATGGAATTGGATTGGAGGAAGACATCAGGGCATGGAGACAGCGTTTTCTGAGCAGAGAAATAACATATGCGAAGACTTAAGGAGAGCCAGCCCATGTTCTAACAGGAACTAAAAGAAGTGCCATCTTTAAATGGATTGGGCTGGCAAGTGTGAGGAAGTAGGAAGGGTTACCAGTTAAGGTGAATCCCACAAGCCAGGAGGTGAGTTTGTACTTTCTCATAAGGGCAAGGGAAAACAAAACTGTGGATTTTAAATCCGAGATTTTACCAGCCTGGATTTCTACGGCTGTTAAACTTGAATATGGCTTTGTAGGACTTGGCGAGCAATCTTGTGTGCTGTGTCACACTCTAAGCACATAACATGTGGTGTGAAAAATGGCAGATGAGCCTCTGGACTTGACCTTTCTCAATGAATTCTGGGTAGTACAGTTTGAAGCAGCAACGTGTGGTGAAAGAAAAAGGTAGACCATGCATCAGTGACTGGGTAACAACAGCACAAAACAGGAGAGAGGCAAGGCTGCCATGGTCTTTCTCAGGCAGAGTCAGGAAATGAGAGAGAGAGAAGCAAAGGGATTCAACGACAATGAGATCACATGTCATTTCAAAGGAGAATTGCCCTAAATTTCATTTCTAGAGCTGTTCTCTCACAATTCTGTTGAAGGCACAAAACAGGGCAGTCTTGGCCGGGCACAGTGGCTCATGCCTGTAATCCCAGTACTTTGGGAAGCCAAGGCAGGCGACTCACAAGGCCAAGAGATCGAGACCATGCTGGCCAACATGGTGAAACCCAGTCTCTACTAAAAATACAAAAATTAGCTGGGTGTGGTGGACGTGCCTGTAATCCCAGCTACTCGGCAGGCAGAGGCAGGAAAATCACCTGAACCCAGGAGGCGGGGGTTGCAGTGAGCAGAGATCACGCCACTGCACTCCAGCCTTGTAACAGAATCAGACTCCACCTCAAAAACAAAGGAAAACAGGGCAGTCTTAATTGTGTATCATGGCCCCAGAGGGACTCAGGTTGTCATGTTGCAAGTCATGGGCTTGGGAGTCCAAGGGGCCTAAATGTGAATATGTTTTCTTCCATTTGCTACTGTGTGACTTGGGATGATTTACACAATCTCTCTGTATTTCAGTCTAACCAACTTTCAAAATGTGGGGACAATTACTACCTCTCAGGGTGTTTTTGAGGAGTAAATGAGAGCATATATGCAAGGTACCTAGAAGCAGCGATCCCTTGGCCTAGGGTAGACACTCAGTAACAGGTGGCTCTTCCTAAGATGCTATGGACTCTGCTACCATTCAGTATTAAGCTACATAAGAAAGTGTAGGGACCGGGTTGGTTCTACCCCAAGGTTAAGGAACATGGAAGGTAGAATGAGAATTCTACTCTTAGGTGCTTAGGCTTAGGTGCTTTGAGAGGGACTTTGTTGAATCTGAATTAAATTTTAAGTGGCAGAAAGTAAACAAAACTTGGCTTGACAGGACATGCTTGGCTCTTATTTCACAGTTGATATACACACAGACAACAGAAATATGACTGCTTATTAAGCATTCATTGAGTAGCCTTTCCCCTCTCCCAGTAAACATATAATTAAGATTCAGGGCCTGTGTGTGTGTTGGCGGGGTGGGTGTAGAGAGGAAGAGAGAGGGAGAATTCCTCTACATACCATTAGTTTTACAACCATTAGTTTGTATACCATTAATTTGATCCTATAGTTCCCTAGCCAGAAAATGGCAAGCTTATTCTCTATTCAATGCTGCTAATCTAACTGTACTCAAGTACATGCTTTGCAACCTGAATATTGCTTTCTGTGTTACCGTGAAAGCAAGCCAGGGCAGGAATGAGTGAGTGTATCTGAGTCTCTTTCCTTTTCCTCTTTCTAACCTAGTCTGTCAACACTGCTGCTCCTTGTGGAAGCATGAAGTTGCTAATGTCTAAAATAGGTAACTCATAGCTCCTCTAAAAGCATCATAAGCTGAATGAGCTGATGGGGCCAAGCCAGCCCAATCTGGCAGCCTGTGTGGTTCATAAGGACTTCTTTTAAATTCTGTGAAGACAGGGACAGCACCCAGAACATATGTGCTGAATAATTTGATTGCCTGAGAAGATGAATGTCCTGCTTCTGTCTGAGCTTTGTGACTTTCCACAGACATGCCAAGCTCCATCAACATCCAATCTTTCCACAGCCTCGGGAAATTCCCTGACCTCTATTAATTAGTAGTCAATCAGTAGGTTCACCCATGATATAAAAGATGTAGAAGACTATCACTTGCCGCAACTACCCAAAAACAAGAGCCTGAAATAATATGAAACAAGAAAGAGACATTTATAGTCACCTTAATTCCTCTTAAGAAGAAAGCTGTATTTGTTTAGGAAAACTCTCTTACAATAGAAGGCAAGACTGCAGACCCCGGTTGCCTTAATTTGGGTAAAACCCTTCATGCTAGACACGATGAAGAATGTATTCAGGTATTCAGGAGGGGAGAAGAAAAGAGAGGAAAAGGATGGCAGTGGAAAACCGCACACTCTGCCAGTGACTTTTGGTGAATCCCTTAAAATTTTGATAAAGTTGTAATAATGCACCAAATGCTTGGGAACAAAGTATCTATTTTTACAGAACCCAAAGAGGAGGTTTGTGCCACATTTTGCATGAGGTGAAGCTGAAGCAACAGCTTGGGAGCAGAAAGCAGAGAAGAGTGTGCTTATTCCAAGCACTGGAATTGGATTTGGGTTCGATTTAACCAAATCTTTAATGAACAGGGCCCAGAGGTATGTGAGTAACAAAAATTTTTGATTAGCAGCCAGTGGATGTAAATTTATCAAATAAAAATTTGGCCCACAAACAATATGCAGTACTTACTTTGCATTTATAAAGTTACATGATGGACAGCTCTGTTGCTTAAATGATGGGCATGCCCAAGTCGTTTCACAAGAGGAATGTCACATAAAAAGAACTTTCTAGCCAGGTGCGGTGGCTCATGCCTGTAATCCCAGCACTTTGGGAGGCCGAGGCAGGCGGATCATGAGGTCAAGAGATCAACCATCCTGGCCAACATCATAAAACTCCGTCTCTACTAAAAATACAAAAATTAGCTGGGCATGGTGGTGTGTGCCTGTAATCCCAGCTACTTGGGAGTCTGAGGCAGAAGAATTGCTTGCACCCTAGAGGCAGAGATTGAAGTGAGCCGAGATCACGCCACTGCACTCCAACCTGGCAACAGAACGAGACTCCCTCTCAAAAAAAAAAAAAAAAAAAAAAAAAAAAATTCTTGGCTTATAAGCAACTCTTAAGTACTTTTCCCTTAATTGATTAACGGCCATCCAATGCTGATCTTCACAGTACCACAAAGAGACTCACCCTCTCCTGAGAGCAGCAATCAAACCTCATTGGGGCTCGTTGAGAGCATTTCTCTTTGGAAATGTCTCCTCATTTGACATTCAACAACATCATCATTTTCAACATGACCCAGGCCGTGAAAGATCAGCACACTCTTTAACAATAACTTTGTTTCCAGCCATTTTCAACAGAAAACTAACTTGGGAAGCAGACCACAGCAGTATCCTGACTTTTAAAGAAATAAACTAGGCAACTATCTTTTTAAATGTGTCTAAGCATGACTAGCTTAATGCTATCACAGAGCACATCAGGGGACAAGAGGTGACTGTCACCAGTGCAAAGCTGGCTTATGGGTTAGTGATTCCAAACCAAACCATCTGATAAAGAAAGTCAGAGGGAAACAAGGGAGAGAAGAAAGTAAAGGAGGAGAAATGGAAAAAGCTTCTCTGAACTGAATGAACTGACACCCTTGTAGGTCATGAAGCTGAGACCCCTTTTAGTAGAGAGACCTTAACCATGTAAAGATGCCATGTTAAGTGATGCCCACATAAATCCTGAAATGATCAGAATCCCTCGTGGAGTAGTAACATTAATAACAGAACTTAAAAGTCTCCTTTAGCAGGAATGTAAACGTCGACACTCCCCTCCTCCCCAACCAAAGAGTAATCAAACAGGATGGGTTTCTTCTCCATAAAACACAACAGAATAACCTACATACCTACTGGACCAGAAGTGCTTTCTATAAATTATTTACTCCGTTCCGATTCCCAGAAAGCAAAATTAACTTTCCCACAGGGATCACCTGATGCCTTTACGTTACCCCTGGTTAAAAGAGGCTGGGACCAGGCGGAAGAAAGCAGACTCACCATTTGATTGCTATACCAGTACAGTGACGACCCCTTCAGTATCACCCAGAACTTTTTCCATTTGTTGCTTAGGAAACTTCCCTTTTCCTTTTTCTTATACAGCCACCCTTGGCAGTCAGCGTGGCCCAGATCTTTACACGATATCCTCCTCCGACTCATTGTGAGAAAACCTGCAATGATTACATGAAGAGGTAGATAAAGTATCACCCTGATTTGACAGGTAAAGTATTACCCCGATTTATGTGACACAGTGAAAGGCAACTTTTAATTGCCTACCTCCTGGGGAGCTGGATTTATGCAAAGCCAATGCAAAAAAAAAAAAAAAAAAAGACATGTCTGTTTTATTTTTAAACATTCATTCGATGCTTAGAAGGTAGAAGATACAGCCGAAGAAACGGCACAGCGAGACTAATATGCAAGTATTAGTCTAAGAATAGTATTCACTGAGAATAAGTTAAAAATAATTAAAATCGTAAGACTGACAGGCATATCCGTGCAGTAACATAGCTCCTCTCAACAATAACAGCAGTAGTTATGCAATAGATGGTGAAGGGTTAATGCCCACCTCAAAACACAGCTACTTCCCGAATCACTGCCAGTTTTTCTAAGCTCTTTCGACACACCACGAGGGATTAATCCAAATGAACAGCATGTCATCATTTCTTAAAATCGATTCAACAATAACCAAAAATTAATCTGCCGTCCACTCCTCATATTAGCATTAAGACAGACAAAAATCCCAAGGAAGGCATCCGGAGAAAAGCCACACTCAACACACACAAAAAGGGTTTACAAAGAAACAAAAGAGATCTAATTACCTTGAGTTTTCCTCCTCGGCTTCTGACGCAAGGGAACCTGCTGAAAATGCAGGAAGGAAAGAAAAGAGGAAATTTCTGATTGTGTTGTAACATTTGTAAAGAGAGAAGGAGGGAGGAGGTGGCAGTGTTTATGAGCAGGATGGAATCTAAAAAAAAAACTCTCCAGGCAGAGCTAACGGGGAGCTACCAGCTGAGGCACAAAATGTGCTAATTAGAATCAATATACATTGAGCTGAACCTGAAAAAAAAAAGTCACAGAGCACAGAGCATTTATCACTAATGTTTCCTGTTCCCACCCACGGGCTGCTCTCTCACTACTACTTTAGTTATGATAGCACAGTGTTCACGGAAGTTTTCAAAATCAAAAAATATTTCCCCTTTTATATTTTGGTGAAAGAAGGAAAAATATATCTTGTTTCTTTTGCAATTTCGAAATAACAATGATTACTCAGATAAACCTGGAAGACAATTGTTACAATCTCAAAATATTACAGAGTCACTTGAACTATTAAGTTCATAGTCCTGCCACCACATAGGGTTACACCTAAACCACATGAATTAAATATCCCAGAAATGAAATTCCACAACCTCTTTTAGTGAGAGCTCACTGGCAATCAACCCTCCTTATCAGGAAATTTTTATTTACAGACAAATTAAAATTTGTTATTCTGTCTTTAAATATCTCTGAATATTTCTCATGTTTTATGGAATACAAATTAGTGACCCGCTACTATTCTGTGCTAGCTCTTCAAATCTTCAAATCAGACATAAGGCAATATACATGAAATATATGTTTTTTCCACAATACATTTTAAGCAAGCATAGAATCAGACTACCAGCAAAAATGGAAAATATTTTTAAATGCTTTCAAATATTTGTATGTGCGTGTGTGTGTGTGCGTGTGTATGTGTGTAGAAAGAGAAAAAAATTTTGGCTTGAAGTTTTATTTGTTTTTTTCTTTACAAATATGTAAGCTGAATTGATTTAAAAGACTTCACCTTTTCTGTTAACAGGTAGAGAACTCAGGGGAAAAGTATAAAATTGAAAAGCAGTTCTAAAATGTGGTATGCAATCTTAGCACAGCATTTTACAATGTTATTCTAGAGGTGCTGGCTGATATTCTACATATCTAACTATTGATCTCGTAGCGCTTGTATATGGTTCTACTGTGTGTTTGAAGAAGGGATATAACATAGTGAAAGTCTTTAAATCCAGAGGCCTGGAATCAATTCCTGGCTATTATAATTAGTAGCTGTGCTGCCCAAGAAAATAGCTCTCTCTGAATCTGCTTCTTCATTTACAAAATGATGATATTGGTAATCATTTTAATCCTATAGGTCTTATAAAGATTTGGCAAGATTTATTTGTGAAAATCCTCTGAGAACTAAACAACATTCCTTTATGTGAGTATATGTAATACAATATTATATTGCTGAGATAAACAAATACTTTATGTCTAGTAAACAGAAAAAATCGTAATTTTTATAATAAGCATGATTTCTGTTTCCTTCAGCAATTACAATGAAGCTAAAGTGTTTAAATTGTATTTCCTAAGAAATATAGATCCCAAGAAATACTGCAACGACATTTTATCTGACAAATGTTAGAGTAAAATTTATCTCCCCCCAAATTAATCATCCAGAAAGATGGCAATAATTGCCTTAATTTTTAAGCAAATATAGACATGTTATAATCATGGCATGTTACTAAAACTCAGGGATGTTATCATGAAAAGGACGTAGTCTCAGCCTCACTTCACAATTCTCTCTTCCACCTACCTGTCTTGTGGCCTCAAGTTCCAACCATTCCCTCAAATCGTCTCCTAGGACTTTTTTGGATATGACAATTCTCTGAGATGAGTAAAACCCAACTAGTACCTATTGACAAAAATATTTTTGCCCAAATACGTATACTATTTGAGTGGCTAAATTTCAGCTGAGAACCAGGACTCAAGACAAAGAAGAGAATAAGTAAATTTAGATGGTGGGCAGGATCTGGGGACTCTGGGGTCCAGGAGTCCCCAAGGAGCACTTAAGACAAACCAAGAGCCAGGGGAACAGAGAGAAACAGTCATTCCTAGAGTGCGCAGGACCCCAATGAACAAGATGAAATTACATTAGTGCAAATAAGAAGAGCAGCCTTCTGATGAATGAGTGAGAGGAAAGTTCCTGGAAGGCAGCAGTGGGATCAGCCAAGGCAGAGAGGAGGTGATGTTCCTTTCATCGCTCCCAGCTGGGTACCAGTATCCATCACCCATTCCTTGTGACACCCAGTGGGACTGAAGGCCCTCTGGCTCCACCATCAAACCTTAGGGCTACTTCCAGGGAAAGCCCCAAAATGTGAGCTTTGTCTCAATTCCGTCTAAGATCAACTCTTGGTCTACACCACGCTCTTGTGCCTAAAATGGGATGAGAATAATACCTCAAGCAAAGTGGGCATCCAACTCAAAGAAAGACTTTTTTTTTTTTTTCAAGTAGGAAGGGAGCTTAGTTATTGAGCCATTGAGTCAACCCTGTTCTGACAGTAATTCTCCTAAAGCAAATTATTAACTGTTAAAACTGTTTTCCCTGACCAGAAACAGGCTGGATATTATAGAAATAACAAATTCAGGGAGTTTCGGTTTCATTTAATATACATGAATTTGAAACCTAAATTGGTTTACATGAGAGAACAAAAACAATCTTTGAGAACTTTATTGCATCTAAGATAGATTTTACTCCTCACAACAGGAAGTGGAACCCGCGAACTAGTCAGTTTCAAAAAGATCTTGCATGTGGTTTTTCACTAGGTAAGTTAAAAAAAAAAAAAAGCAAGCAACCAGTTGTGCGTTTTATGAGATGGTTTTTCAGTAGGGGAAATTATAGCTTGTTATCATCATAAATATTCAGTGCCTCGTAAGATATTTTCTCATTCTATTTTCTTCCAGTTTGAATGTTATAGGTAAAACTGAAGAATTATTCTAAAAATCTGGTTTTGCCCTAACTTGGTTCTAAAATTGAGGAGAAATTTTTCTTTGAAAATATGTATTTATTTTTTATTGAAGAAGTGTATTTGTCTTTAACTTTTCAAATGATAGTTCAAAAAGTTCATTTGGCCACGAATCACTTAAAGACACAGAAATATACAAAAGACCCAGTAGAAAATACACAAAGAAACTCCTTTGAGATTGAATGATGGGGCTAACACCGAGGTTACAGGTAACTATTATATTGACATATAATCCATATAGTAGTTGCTAAACCTTACAAGCAAAATTTACCCCAAGGTATATTAAAATTCACAGTAAGATGCTCTGTCATGACATCAGACTTTATAGTGACCCTAACCTTTTGGCAAAATCTATGTAGTGATATGCTGGTAAAATGGGCTCTCTTGTTACAGGAATCCTAATTTGTGGCTTTTGTCAGTTTCTGTGGTATAAATCCTCACATCATTGACAATTTCAAGCTACCAATATTTTAACAACCAAGCCACAAAAATTCCTGACTCTTTTAGAGCCATACCAAATCAGCCCAGCACTGATAGAGCTGTTTAGGGATGTTTCTCCAGAAACCCCGGACAGCTCCACAAACGTCTTTTATCCTTCCCGGACAACTAGACTCAACTTTTTAAAGGAGATTCTAAAGCATCCAATTCATAAACATTTACCTGTGAAAACATATGGAAAGCTTGCTTAGTTTTTTCAGAAGAGTAACCACCTTAAATAGTACTTCATACATTAATTGAAATAATCTCTCACAGTAGTGAATAATGGAGACAGACAATAGACATTCTAATAATAGAAGCAGTAATAAAAACAATGACAGAGGTCGGGTGTGATGACTCACGCCTATAATGCTAGCCATTTGGGAGGCTGGGACAGAAAGATCTCTTGAGTCCAGGAGTTCAAAACTGGCCTGGACAATACATCAGGACCCCGTCTCTATCTCAAGAAACCACAATGACAGCTAAGAAATATGAATAAAGCTAATAATCATATCATGTTGCCATGTGCCAGGCACTGCTCTGACTCTTTTCAAGATACTGGCATTGAACTCTCCTAGCCACCTTTCTGGCTTAGGTACTATTATTATGCCCACTTTACAGAAGCAGAAATTAAAGCAAATGGAGCTTCAGAATTTGCCCAAAGTCACCAGAGTAAACGGTAAAGTGCAAATAGGTATTTGAAGAATAAAACTCGGAATAGCAGACTGTAAGGGTATTTGCTTGCATTGTTGCTGCTTTGTTCAGAAGTAGGGCAGGGAAGCAATGACTAGAGTTTGTAGGGAAGCTGAATGCCACAGCATTTTCTGCCTAGAAGAGGAACAGAAGAAATAAAAGAAGGAGGACTGGGAAGGAAGGGAGGAAGGAAGAGAGAGGAGATACAGAGTTGCAGGAAGGGCACAAGAGAAGACAGCAGAAGGAGGAAGACAATGTAGAAAGTGGAGAACAAACTCCAGGAAAATTGTGGCATTTCTAGCTTAAACAATTACAACAAATGGGTTAGCATCATAGAGAACACAGAAATGTATATATATATAGTTTCAGTAGTAAAGATACTGAGTTTGATAAACATGTGAGACATCTAAGTGGAAATATTTGGTATGCAATAGTATTTAAGGGGTTAGAGATTGGGAGGAAAATCTGAAATAAAAACGTCACACTGTGACTTGTCACTGTATGAAGAGTAGAAGTCTCGCGTTGTGGTCAGTTCACCCAGAGAATGTACAGAATGACAAACGCTCAATGTCAGAATCCAGAGGAAAACCAACATGTCCCAGAAAAGCAGTGGAAGCTCATCAAGGAGACTGTGTAAACAACCAAAGAAAAAATAAAGAAAAGCAGGAGAGAGGGTTGTTGTGGAGCAGAGGCAGGAATACCAGGGAACATTAGGTCCAAACTTCCAATACTGTCAGTGTGAAACAAAAACAAAGGACGAGCTGCTCTTGGCCAGGCGCAGTGGCTCATGCCTGTAATCCCAGCACTTTGGGAGGCCAAGGTAGGCAGATCATGAGGTCAGGAGTATGAAACCAGTCTGACCAACATGGTGAAACGCTGTCTCTACTAAAAATACAAAAATTAGTGGGGTGTGGTGGCAGACACCTGTAATCCCAGCTACTCAGGAGAGACTGAAGCAAGAGAACTGCTTGAACCCAGGAGGCAGAGGCTGCAGTAAGCTGAGATCGTGCCAATGCACTCCAGCCTGAATGACAGAGCCAGACTCCATTTCGAAAAAGAAAAAACGAAAACAGAAAGAACAGATACAGCAAAAACTGTTTAACTATTGTGTGGGGCTACAAAACCAATCCGAGTGGGGTGAGAGACGAGTGGGAATTGGAGAAATAAAGACAGCGTTGCAGACTACTCTTTCAAGCATCTTCACTGAAAAAAGGCGTCATGATAGTAACAGGAAGGCACACTGCCAAAGGACATAGATTGCCACAGACCTCCCTCAAAACCAAGCTTCTGTGCTTAAACCCTTCTATTGCAGTTACATACAGATACACACTTAGAAAGCATTTCAGCAATACAGTGTCAAAGGCTTCAGTTATATTTATATTCTAACTCATTGATCATCTATTTCTTTCTGCCTTTTTTCTTACTTTTTGAGATTATTTTTAAGGGAATTAAATATCCTGTTATCTCTCTGTGTACTCCTCCCCTTTTCTATTTCCCCCTCATTCTCCTCACATTACACTAACTTGAATGTGATGTTGATCATTTCCTTGCTTATTTTTTCCTTGTAGAGACAGGGTCTCACTATGTTTCCCAGGCTGGTCTCGAACTCATAAGCTCAAGAGGTTTATCCTCCTTGACCTCCCAAAGTGCTGGGATTACAGATGCGAGCCACCACACCCAGCCTCCTTGCCTTTTTACTATCCATAAATAATATTTTAATAAAACTATAAGTAATAACATCAATACAGACATTTGATATTCACTGTTATGTTTTTGTAAGTTTTTCATGTTAATACATGTATCTCTAGATCATTTGCAATGCTGCATAGTACTGCAGTGAAGAAAAATGCCACAATTTATCTCTACCTATTGATGCACTTTAAATTATTTACAACGTTATGCCATTACAAAAATGTCACAATTAACAATTTTGTATAACTTTCATTGTGCATATATGCAGGTGTCTTTCTGGGCTACATATTTATCTGGAAGTGGAGTTCCATGGTCATAGGATATGTGCATCTTTAACTTTTTAGATATTCCCACATTTTTTCCAAAGTGTCCTACTTACAGACCCTCCTGCAATATATAAAATTTAGCTCTCTACAACCAGAAATATGTTTTAGTCTCCTATCTCAGAATTTCATAAATCTTTTCTATGTCTCCTTCTACCTGTTCATTTTTTTCTTTAATTTCTGCTCTTATGATCCTTATTTCTTTAAATTAAAAAAAAAATTACTCTGTTATTCTTTTTCCAGCTCCTAGAGATGATGTTTATCTTATTTATATTCTTTGCTTTTTTTATACTAAAACATTCAGAGCTAGACATTTACTGTGAATTTTCCTTTACTTGTATCTCCCTGTTTTTCCATTCTAAATCATTTCTTTATACCCAATGAGATATTTGCATGTGTATTTATAGGTTTCTTAACATATGGGAACATTTTACTAGTTTTTTTTTTTAATTTCTAAATTCATTGCATTTTGTTCAGAACATATGATTATGATACCAATTTCTTGAAATTAATAGCATTTATTTGTGACTTATTACATAACCAAATTTTGTAAGCATTCTGTATTAGTCCATTCTCACACTGCTTTAAAGATACTACCTGAGACTGGGTAATTCATACACAAAAGAGGTTTAACTGACTCACAGTTCTGTATGGCTGAGGAGGCCTCAGAAAATTTGCAATCATGGTGGAAGGCGAAAGGGAAGTGAGGCACGTCTTACATGGTGGCAGGAGAGAGAGGGAGAGAAACAGGAAGCACCAGATACTAATCAAACTACCAGATCTCATGAGAACTCACTCAAAATCACAAAAACAGCATGAAGGAAACTGCCCCCATGATCCAATCACCTCCCACCAGGTCCCTCCCTCAACATGCAGAGAATACAATTTGGATTATGATTCCCGATGAGATTTGGGTGGGGACACAGTCAAATCACAGCACATTCTACTTAAACCTAAATCAAAACTGCTTATTGTTTTCTAAGTCTTTTATACTTCTCTTTAATTTTTGTTGTTGTAGTCACAACTTTGTTAGTATGTCCATCCTTTTATTTTCAGACTTTCTGTGTGGTCGGTTGGTTGTTTTTTGCCATTTCTTTTATAAGGATCATATGACTAGATTTTGATTTTTTTAAAATAATAAGATTATCTGTGCCTTTTCACAGGTAAGTTTAATCTACTTACATTTACCAGCATTTTTATTTTGTGGTTTTGGTTTAACTGGTTTCATTTATTTTTATTTTTCTCTTTTTTCTTTCTCATGTGATTTCTCTGATGTTTATTTTAGTATTTCTAAATTCACCATACATATAACATAACTTAGCATACTGTAACTCCTGTTTGAATGACTACTCTCTTGTTATTGCAGTCTATATACTTATTTTTCCATTAAAAATGTTAAGTGCATTATTATTATTAACCATAAATTTATTATGATAAGTTATTATTTCTCGATCAGAAATCACAAGTTTTCCTATTTCTGTGATCATCTTTGTTTCATTTATCATATAGCTTCCCATTGGGTCCACTTTTCTGTTTAGATGGGTGCCTGTTTGAATAGTCCCTTTAATGAGGGTCAATAGGTAGTAAATTCTCAGTCTCTGTGTGTATTGGAATGCCTTTATTTTCACCTCAAGATTGAATGATAATTGAGGTAGGTATAAAAGTATTTCCACCCCAGGCACTTTGACTATTTTGATCATTGGTCTTCTAACAACTATCATATTGATCAGATTTCTGCTATCAGTCTATCATTCATTATACTTTATTTTTCCTCTCACTCTCTTAAGGCTTTCTTATCCTTGATATTCTGTAACTTAACTGCAATGTGTCCAGTTGTGGATTTATTTTTATCCATACTGCTCAATTTTCTTTATTTATACTGCTCAATTTTCTGCTCTATTTAATTGATAATTTGCATCTTTTTTCAACATGGAAAATTTTTAAAGGTCTTCAAATATTGCTTTTCTTCTTTTGAGACTACTGTTAGATTTACATTAGAGATGAGTGATTTTTCTTCCATATCTTAGCTTTTTTTTTTTTCTTTGAGATGGAATCTTGCTCTGTCACCAGGCTGGAGTGCAGTGGCACAATCTCGGCTCACCACAACCTCCACCTCCCAGGTTCAAGCAAGTCTCCTGCCTCAGCCTCCTGAGTAGCTGGGACTACAGGCACGCACCACCACACCCAGTAAATTTTTGTATTTTTAGTAGAGATGGGGTTTCACCATGTTGGCCAGGATGGTCTTGATCTCTTGACCTTGTGATCCGCCCACCTCAGCTTCCCAAAGTTCTGGGATTACAGGAGTGAGCTACCACACCTGGCCATCTTAGCTTTTTAATCTCTTTATCTCTCTATGTTACTTGTGTCTTGTATGAATTTTTCAAAACTGCTTCCAAGTTACTAACATTCTTTTTTGAATGTATCCAATGTTTATGCCATCTATTGAGCTATTGCAAGGAAGGTATTTCCTTTTCTGATATATCTAACTTTTTCAAAATCCACTGATACTTCAATTGGTGCCTAATTTTTCTTCAAAAAATTTTAAAAGATTCTTTGAACCTTGCACTTAGACATTTTGTCAAGCTTTTGACTTTTTATATAATTTAAAATGAAGGTATCTTCTAATTTTTTATTCTATATTCTATCTTTTTTATCATTATTATTTTTAAATGTGTTTTGGAATTTGTCTTAGTCAATTTGGACTGCTGTAGCAGAGTATCATAGACCAAGTGGCTTCAACAACAAATATTTATCTCACAGTTCTGGAAGCTGGGAAGTCCAACATCAAGCTATTGGCAGAGCTGGTGTCTGGTGAGGGCCCTCTTGCTGGTTTGCATGTGGCCGTTTTCTCATTATATCCTCACATGTCCAGGAAGAAAATAATCTCTCTGTGGTATCTTCTTATGAGGACACAAATCTCATTTATCAGGGTGAAGCCCTCATGATCTAATTAACTCTCAAAGGTTTCACCTCCTAAAATCATCACATTGAGGATTAGGTTTCCATGTATAAATTTGTGGGGATAGAATAGGAGGGACACAAATATCCAGTCTATAACAGAATTTAAGTTTGCAAAATTGCAAGTGAAAAAGTATTATGTCTTCTCTTTCTCTGCCTTACTGTCTGTCTCTATGGCATTCTCTCTCTGTCTCTCTCTCTCTCTCTCTCTTTCCATCTGTGCTTATGGCTCCCTCTTTTGTGGTTTAGAAGTTACCTCTACTTACTGCCGAACTAGTTCTACAATAATATCCTGATTCAATCATAGAGAATCTTGCACAGATGGTCCCCAACTTATGATAGATACTTTGACTTACAATGACTTTATGATATTACAAAACCAAAAGCAATGCATTCAGTAGAAGTTACACTTCAGATTTTGAATTTTGATATCTCCCTGGGCTAGCATTATGTGGTATGATACCTTTACATGGGATTTTCAACACTTTATTATAAAACAGGCTTTGTGTTAGATGATTTTGCCCAATAGTGGGCTAATTTAAGTATTCTGAACATGTTTAAGGCAGGCTATGCTAAGCTATGATGTTCAGTAGATTACATGTATTAAATGCATTTTCAACTTATTTTCAACTTATGACAGATCTATCAGGATGTAACCCCATCGTAAGTCAAGAAACATCTGTATATTCTGTCACTGATCCAGTTGGTGACTAAATTTAGTTCTCAGTTTGGAGCCTGTGTCTGAATCTCCTTCCTCCCAAGGCCCACAACTAGCAAAATGTGTCATCTTAGGCAGTGGTTTGGCAACTGTTTTCTCCATTTATCTTTAGCTCCTTTCACAAGTGGGGAAGCTCCCTTGTCATCAAGGAGTGAACCTAGCTCTCCCCACATTTAGTGGAACATTTTTTATACCCCCACCCCTTAACCTGCAAGAGAAGGCAAACTGCCTCCTGCTTCCAGATCAGGTGCCCCTTGGGCTCATGGCTTCAGTCATGCCACACTTTTCATTTCTGATCCACAGAGATGCTTACCATGCTTCTGAACCTAACTATCCCTTTTTGGCTTTCTATGTTTCTCTTTGTCATTGCTGTATGTTAGAAGATGAATGGAATGTCAAAATGTATACCGTCCTTGAATAGAAGTCAGTCATTTCATTTATAAGATTCCATCTTAAATCCACAATCCAAATGACAAACCAGTCAGTCCCTTCTTATACTGGCCTCAATATACCACCAAAGCTTTTTGCCTTTTTTTCTTTGGTTTTTGTTTTGGTTTTTTGTTTTTGTTTCTGCTTGTTTGTTTTTTGTTTTTTGAGACAGGGTCTTGCTTTTCACTCAAGCTGGAGTACAGTGACATAATCATGGCGCAGCCTCAATCTCCCAGGCTCAAGTGATCCTCCCACCTCAGCCTCCCAAGTAGCAGCTGAGACTACAGGCACATACCATGACACCTAGCTAATTTTTAATTTTTTTGTAGAGCTGGAGTCTTGCCATGTTGCCCAGGCTAGTCTCAAACTTCTGGCCTCAAGTGATCCTCCCATCCAGGTCTTTCAAATTGCTGGGATTACAGGCATGAGTGACCATACCCTGACAACATTTTTCTATTCTGCAGAAATATCAGGCACTTTAACAGCTCCTTGCTTCCCCCTCCCCCCACTTGAGATGAAGTCTCGCTCTGTCACCAGGCTGGAGTACAGTGGCATGATCTCGGCTCACTGCAACCTCTGCCGCCCTGGTTCAAGTGATTCTCCTGCCTCAGCCTCCTGAGTATCTGTGACTACAGGCGCACGCCACCACACTCAGATAATTTTTTGTATTTTAGTAGAGACGGGGTTTCACCATGTTGGCCAGGATGGTCTCCATCTCTTGACCTCATGATCTGCCCGCTTCTGCCTCCCAAAGTGATGGGATTATAGGCGTGTGCCACTGCGCCCAGCCCCTTGCTTTTAAATACTGTATTTCCCTCCCCCATTCTTCTCCTGGTTAATGCTTACTCATCCTCTGAGACTCAGGTCAAATGCCCCCACCACTATGAAGCCCTCTCTGACATTAGAAGGCAGTTAGTTCTAATACTAACCCCATATTCACCCAGTATTATTTATCTGTAGTCCCTGTAATAAGCTATTTATGTTATCTCTGAAGATTTTCATGGTAGGTACTATTTTTATCCTCCTGTTCACAGATGAGGAACTTCAGCTTGGTGTGGTTAAGAAACTTCTCCACAGATCACACACAATTAGTAGCAAAGCCAAGAATGATACCCAGCCAGTCAAACTATTGTTTAATTATACGTTCTTCTGCTGTTACTGCCTTCTATTTTCTCACCATGGTTTGCTTTGCCTCTGAAATTGATATTATAACCTGTTTGTTTATCTGTGTGGGACACCGTGGTACACACACTGTGGTAACACTGCCCACCCAACAGTCCAACCCAGAGCCTGTGAGGAATCTCAGGCTTGCCTTTTCCTCTCTCCTGCAAATTTCATCATGCACACGCCTGCACAGGTTGCTTCCTGGTGCTTACTGAATCTTTCTTCCCTCTCTATGTCCACTATTGCTGCCTTAGTCAGATCTTCATCAGTTCTCTCTTGAACAACGACCATCTCATTCCTGGACTCCCCATCTGTAGTCTAGACCCTCAAAACTCATTCAACACACCACTGAACCAACTACAACTCTACTTAAAATGCATCAATGACTGGCCGAGACTTCAAGACAGAATTGATGTTCTTGAACATGCCATGTCCTCAAAACCTAGCACCTAGCCCAGTGACTGACACATAGTAAGCACTCAAAAAATATTTAACAAAAAGATTCATGGTCTTGTATCCATTTTTTCTTCCTATGATGCCTTTAGTAAGCATGATGCCTTCCTATGTCCCTGGCAGAGACTGGAGCTTTGACAGAAGTCTTCAAAGCCATCTACTGCTCCATTACTCAGAGATGCAAAATACCTTGGCTAGTCAATAATATGAGCAAAGTTAAGCAACACAAAAGTTTCTCCCATACCTTTCTCACCCCCAAAGAGGCACATTGATGGAGAAAGCCCCAAAGGATTGACTGACATTAAACTTGAATTCACAGGAAGAGTTGACTCTTGGCATTTTCTTGAAGGTAAAATGGACTTTTGCTAAACAAATCTCTAGTTCTATCTAAAAGACTATTTCCTTAAAAAGCACAATACCTTTGTCTCGCATCCTCTTTCAACAAAACCCTCCAAATACTGAGAATCTGGAAACAAAGAAATATAGAATGCATGGGGCGGGGGTGGCATGAGGAGAGCAGTTTTCTAGTCAATGAGCCCCTCCCACTTCTACCAATAATCTATTCCCCAGAGCTCTCATGCCCTTCCCACTTAAGCCCTGTGACAGCAAATATGTTCAAGACTCCTGTGTTTGACCCATGTGAAGAGCAGCTTTGGCCCCTTATATAAACATAGGGTTATGTTGATGTAGCCTGAAAGCAAACGGCAAAGTTTCCACTTTTTTTAATTGACCAGAAATGTAAAGAATAAACTCCTCACTTCCTTTTCCTGAAGTTCACACCACAAGCACGGAGGAGATGGAGTGAGCAGTGAGACATGCATGTTTTATGCAGGCTGAAATCGTATCTGGGCTGTTCAGTACACATAGTCACATAAAGACCAATGCTTTGTGAGTAACAAATGCAGAGCCGTCTTGTGAAGCAAACACAGCAAGTACCAGTTTGCTGTTAGACAGATCATCCCACAGGTGAGAGTCCAGGCAACAGCAAATAACAGTCGTAAACATTTATGCACATCCACTGATGGTTTCCTTGGCAGCAAGAAAACTGAGTGAAATATCCATTATTTATATGCATAAACTTTTGCTTCAGGGAAACTTTTTTAGGAGCTTTGGGTACAAGAACTATGTATAACAGTAAAAGAGATTACCTGTCTCATTCCCTGTGAGCACTGTGGTCCCTCAATTAAGGCTGTTTTGTTTTCTTAGTTAAACAGTGTTACTAAAATCTAAGACCAGGGAACTTTATAATCAAGCCTTGAAGTTTTATTTATTTATTTATTTATTTATTTATTTATTTATTTATTTATTTTAATGAGAAAGTGATCATAAAAGAAAACTAAGCAATCATGATTTTGTGCATAACACTTGGTTATCACCATGGTGTGTTTCAAGGAAACTTTATCAATATCAAGGACTACATGAACCAATTCTTAGAGAAGTTTGAGGATGGTACCAAATCCAATAAGTATGTTGGAGATTTCCCAACCTACAATGAGCCAGATTCTAAAGGGGCGTGTGTGTGTGTGTGTGTGTGTGTGTGTGTGTGTGTGTGTGTGTGTGTGAGAGAGAGAGAGAGAGAGAGAGAGAGAGACAGGGTATTGCTCTGTAGCCAAGGCTGGATTGCAGTGGCTCACTGCAGCCTCAATCTCCTGGGCTTAGGCTATCCAACCGCCTCAGCCTCCCAAGTAGCTGGGACTATAAACAACACGAGCCAGTATGCCTGGCTATTTTCATAGAGATGGGGTCTCACTATGCTGCCCAGGGCTGATCTCAAACTCCCAACTTCAAGTGATCCTCCCACCTCAGCCTCCCAAAGTGCTGGGATTACAGGAATGAACCACCTCTCCCGGCCTTAAACTATGAAGTTTATCCAAAGGACAACGGGACATTGAACTGATGTAAGCAGGCAAGTGGTATAATCAGACTTCCATCTAAGAACATTCACTCTGGTTGTTGTGTAGTAAGTGGATTGGAGGGGCACAGGGCCAGAGGCAAAAGCTCAGGGGAAGAGGGCAAGATTTGTGCTGTGAAGACGGAGAAATATTTAAGAGATTGACTCAATGGGACTTGGTGAGTTAATACTTTTGGTTCCACATGAAAATTTAGCTTTGAAAATCCCATTGTTTCATTTAGAAGAGGGAAAAGAATACTATCAGGTAACAACTCAGCTTAGCAAAAAACAGGACAGCGCTATTTGGTATACACATAATAAAATTTCAAGCAGCATTTAGAATTTAGTTGTGAATTCTGAGCAGTTTTCTTAGCACCACTAACCATACTAGCCTCAGTGAAAACTGGCAAGCTAGTATCAACGAAAGGACCTTAAAGGTATATTCCTTCCCCCAGCCCCCAATAAGATGGTAAGCTCCTCATCTTTATACCCCAGCACCAAGCAGTTTGTTCAACCCATATAACTCAGTAAGTGTTATGTTAGTGGAAATGAAGTCTAATTCAAAATGTGATTAGGTCAAATGTGTCAAACCTACTGAAACTACCTAGCATAAAAATAGGTCTCCTGTGCTACATTTTATTTAGAGAACAAATGACAGCAGAAAATTGAACTAATTTTCTGAATGGAAAGATAAAGTAGGGTAACCACTGAAAAGCCACTGGAAGCAATGCTTCAAAGAAATGCTCAGCAGTGCCGCCCAGACGCTGACGGCTGTGAGATAAAAATAACACAAAAATAGACAAACAAGGAGACTGGCTGATTGTGTCTAAGAGTGGAGATGGCTCATGAAATGAGAAAGATTCATAAGTAGCCAGAGTTCCCACTAATAAGAGTAGAATTCACCGGTACACTCTTATTAAGACCAAAGGAAACCCGGTTACCTATAACAGGGGTAATGGCTCTAGGTTGGGAATTACATGGATGATATGTTAGTCCTTTGATAATCACATCTGTGATCTTATTCTAATACCTAGGGCTATACCTGTAAGATGTAGAGATTTTAACTTGTCCAAAGACAATTAAATCTATAGTTGCTACCCTACCTGGTACAGTGCCTGATGCATGATAGAATCAGGATAGATAATAGTAGGTAATATTAAGTGAATGTTTGAGTGAACAAATAAATTTGTTAATTTAGGCCAGGTGCACTGGCTCATGCCTGTAATCCTAGCACTTTGGGAGGCCAAGGCAGGTGGATCACTGGGTCAAGAGATCGATCAAGACCATCCTGGTCAACACGGTGAAACCTGTCTCTACTAAAAATATAAAGATTAGCTGCGCGTGGTGGTGTGCGCCTATAGTCCCAGCTATTCGGGAGGCTGAGGCTGAGGGAGAAAATTGCTTGAACCAGGGAGGCAGAGGTTGCAGTGAGCCGAGATCATGCCACCGCACTCTAGCCTGGCAACAGAATGAGACTCCGTCTCAAAAAAAAAAAAAAATTTGTTAATATAAAGTACTTATATTACCTTGATTTCCAGTTCTTTCTAAACACATAAGATGAACTTTTTCCAGTTGGAAGATTGCATTCTTTCAGTGGAAAAGGCAGAGCATTATAAGAATTAAACATTGCATTACCTTTCCCAAGGATATGACAATCCTAATCCTTTCTTTTTTATGTCTTTGTTCCAAATAATACATACACACATGCTTATAATCTTAAAATGGATTTTTTCCTTTTTAAAAATTTTCATTTTGGCTGCTCTGAACTTCCACTTCCTGACTCTGTTTTTATAGATCCGTGATGTCCATTTGTGTCTAACCTTGACCACAAGACTCCCTTTTAGCACCCTATAAACGGTCTTTGTATCAACTCCTAGCCAAAGCCTCCCACTGCAGCCGCCTTGAATCCATTAGTTGTTCGTCTTATGTGTGTTCCTTGTGATTCTTCCCATTTCTATTATCAAAAAACACCCACCCACCCATGCCCATTGGCTCACACCTTCCTTTTCTCCAAGTTTTAGATGGCAAATATCCTACAATGCATGACCTCTTTTTTTTTTTTTTTTTTTAAGAAACCCCTTATCTTTATTGGTCACTCCCCGTTCATGATTCAGGCCTGTGTGTGTGCTGGTGAGGGCACCCTCCCAGTTGAGTTAATTTTTTTTTTTTTTTTGAGATGGAGTCTCACTCTCTTGCCCAGGCTGGAGTGTAGTGGTACAATCTTGGCTCACTGTAACCTCTGCCTCTTAGGTTCAAGGGATTCTCCTGACTCAGCCTCCTGAGTAGCTGGAACTACAGGCGTGTATCACCATGCCTGGCTAATTTTTGTATTTTTAGTAGAGACCAGGTTTCACCAAATTAGCCAGGATGGTCTCGATCTCCTGACCTCATGATCTACCAGTCTTGGCCTCCCAAAGTGTTGGGATTACAGGCCTGAGCCATGAGTAATTTTTATATCTGGTATGAGGTAAAGGTCCAGAAGCATTATTTTTTGTTTTGTTTTGTTTTAATTGAGATGGAGTCACTGTTGCCCAGGCTGATATGCAGTGGTGCGATCTAAGCTCACTGCAACCTTCACCTCTCGGATTCAAGCGATTCTTTCACCTCAGCCTCCCAAGTAGCTGGGACTACGGTGCATACCACTATGCTTGGCTAATCTTTTTACTTTGTTTTTTTTTTTGAGTTGGAATCTCGCTCGATCACCCAGGCTGGAGTGCAGTGGCGCAATCTCAGCTCACTGCAACCTCCACCTCCCGGGTTCAAGTGATTCTTCTGCCTCAACCTCCTGACTAACTGGGACTACAGGTGCATGTCATCACTCCTAGATAATTTTTTGTATTTTTAGTAAAGACAGTGTTGGCCAAGCTGGTCTCAAACTCCTGACCTCAACTGATCCATCTGCCTTGGCCTCTTAAAGTGCTGCAATTACAGGTGTGAACTACTGCACAGGGCCAATACATAACTTTTTATAATTTGTATTTTAACTTTTAATTTCTGCACTGTGGTGTTTCAAAGTTTCCTGCATTTTTTTCATACCTAATAAGTTTTCTCCTTAATTAGAATTAGCACCAGAATTAAAGTGTTTTCACTGCCTTTTCAATTTCTGGGATATGAAATTGTTAGCAAGCCAAGGGAAGGATGTACCAGCTGCCCTGCATTGTACTAAGGTGTCTTTCAGGAACTGTCTACTTAGTTTCTTCATTCCTGTTAGCACAAACTCCCTTGATACCCATTTTCTAATTTGCATCAGGAAACCACTGTCCACATTCAAGATTTGGCAGAAAGTCTAGACTTCATCCTCCCAACTCACCACTTCTGATTCTGCTTTCTCCTAAAAGTCTGTCCTACCATGTAGTCACTAGATTTGCCAAAAGAAGCACACCATATAATCCCACACCACTCCACAGCCCCTTCTGTTAGAAATGCCATGTTACCAACATAAACTTCCTAACTTTTCCCTGCGTAAGTTTCCTTGTCTAATAGAGACTATATACTTGCTCAAGAAATGCCATGTTACTAACATAAACTTCCTAATTTTTTCCTGCGTAAATTTCCTTGTCTAATAGAGATTATATACTTGCTCAATTCACTTACCTATCTTAGGCAAACATATGACCTTAACATTGTTTTAAAAGATCCTCATGATTTCCATGAAATTATTAACAGAATTTTTCCTATAGAGGTTGCAGGAGAGGTTCCACCAGTACCAAAGCTAGCATCTTCTTAAAATATAATTTATGTACAGTATATTAAAACCATGGTATGCAGCTTAAACTTTAAAAGTAAAAATCTAGAGGTCTTAAATGCTTGGTGACCATAAGACCCTTTAAACCTATAAACAGGGTCATTTGGCTCTACTGTGGCTAATGAAATTGAGGACAATAAATTGCTAGCCAAACTTGAAATCAACCTATTATTTTACTCATTTATCAAACTGACAATATCTAAAGCTTGGGGTATGCCAAAGGATACTTACAAGAGCACTGCCATCAATAGCCATGTATGATGTCATCTTAGTAGAAACAAAAGCTAGAAGATAAAAAAATTTTTCAGTTAAATGTGAGATTAAAGTGTTCATAAAAATATATATATCTCTTTGAGTGGGGAGAGAAAATACTTCTGTTGTGATTAATCAATTTCACAATAAAGGCAAATCATTAAATGGCCTTTCAGCCAGTAGCTCACGCCTCTAGTCCCAGAGCTTTGGGAGGCCAAGATAAGAGGATTGCTTGGGGTCAGTAGTTCAAGACCAGCCTGAGCAACATAGTGAGACCCTGTCCCTAAAAGAAAACAAAATTAGCCAGTTATGGTGGCACACATCCATACTCCCAGCTGCTCAGGAAGCTGAGGCAGGAGCATTGCTTGAGCCCAGGAGTTCAAGATTACAGTGAGCTATAACAGCACCACTGCACTCCAGCCTAAGTGACGGAACAAGACCCTGTCTTTAAATAAATAAATAAATAAATAAATGGCTTTTTATTTCAGAACTCAGTAAGCCAACTGTTTAAAGTTGAGTTCATTAGATAAACCAGAATTTCACTTATATATTTATCAACATTCTAAGTACTCAACAAGACATGTATATGACTTACACACTTAATATTGCATTATACATATGTGTGTGTGTGTGTGTGTGTGTGTGTGTGTATATATATATTTTGAGAAGTGGAAATGCTTTCCTCTTCATGACAAACAATGCAACATAAGTTGTGAAAATGTGATCCATCACTATTATCTAACTTCAAAAACATAGCTAACCCCCATGCCTCCAAAGTCCCAAACTTTAATACCAAGATGGGCTCCTTTTGATGTTTGCACTTTATAGTGGATTGCCTGAAAAACAAGACTCTCTGTGGTTTCAAGAAAAGCAAATGAAAATAAAAGGAAAGAAGTTCTCATATTTTCAACTTTGATAAGCAAGAAACTTGTTAAAGATCCGCAAGCCACTGAAACTCTCTCCAAAGCAGATAGTGTTTCAGCTTCTCCCCAGTGACAACACAAGTACACATCCATGAACTGTCTGTTTCTCACACCAGTGGTCCTCAAATTCCAAATAATAAGAACTCCTTTTTCATATCAAAAATGCTGTTTATATTATGTAGATATTAACAAGGCATTTATTGGTAAAATGTGAAAGAGAGAAACCCCACAATAAAAAGACTGATAAATTTAATTACTTAATTTTTAACTTATTTATTTTTTAAACACTAAAACCCAAATTTAAAAATCAAGCCACAAGGTGATAAAAATATCTGAAATATACATTTAATACATAAGAATCATAAAATAGGGAGAGTTCTTACACGTCACAAAGAAGATAAGCAAATTAATAGAAGAACAAATAAAAGAAAATTGAAAAAATTAAAGTACAAATAACTAATGCTTAATCTTATTGGTAATAAAATAAATGCAAAATAAAATACCATGATTCTATCTTTAATATTCAAGACTGGAAAAAATATTAAGTGATAGACGCCAACTTGGGTGGAGGGGGAGGTGTGTTGAAAAGAATACTCTCACATGTTGGGAAGTTGAAATGTGTTAGAATAGCTCAGAAGAGACTACAGTGGGTAGTTGCTCTCCACTAGTAGGTCATCCCATGGAGTGTTCAGCTTTCAACAGAGAGGAGCCCCTGGAGAGGGTAGCTCCTGTCTGCAGGCAGGCTGGCTGACAGTCTGGAGTGGGCCCTGGAGTGGGTTGCTCCTCTCTGCAGCTGGTAGTTCCAGTGTCTCTGCAGGTCTCTGAAGCTCTCAGCAGAGAGGGTAGCTTCTCCCTGAAACTGGTTGTTGGGTTGTTTGCTCAGCTCTGTTTCATCCTGGAGCTTCTATGGGCCTCAGAGGTGAGGAAATGCACACAGATTGGTCCATGGGTGGCCATGGGAGGGCCCAGAAAAGGCACCACAAGCTTCCACTCCAGTTCATAGGTCTGGTCACCCAGCCCCCAGTCTTCAGGCCCTCCCTGGCCTGAAGGTGGGGCCTCACCAGGGACCTGCTCCCTTCTGACCTGGAATCTGTCTGCCTCCTGCTGCTGACACCTCTGGGTTTACAGGGACTTTGCTCCCATCAGAGCAGGTACTGACAGCAGGGAGAAGCCAGGCAGTGTGAGCAAGCACTCCTGAGCCTGCAAGGACAAGGGGGAGCTTTCCAGGCCCCCAAGAGTGCATTGATGCCTAAGTCTGGGGGTGGGTTGGATCCTGTCGGCTCTTGGAGCGGGAGCTCTGGGTCTGCAGTTGCAGTTTGAGCGGCTGCAGCTGCGCCTAGGAGGACAGGGCTTCTGCCTGCTCCTGCCCCCCCAAGATCACAGGGAGACCCAGAACTGCAGCTATAGCTTGGGTGGCTGCAGCCCTACCCAGGAGGCAAGGGTTCTGCCTGTTCCATGGAGCAAGAGGCCAGGGTCAGCAGCTGCAGCGTGGGTAGCTGTAGCAGCACCCAGGGAGCTCTGTCTCAACTCAGAATCTTTCTTGTGTATGCATTTTAACTGCTTAATTCCTACCTATCCCTTAAGCCATCTCTCTCCACACCCATTACCATCATTCTAGTCCAAACCATCAGTATCTCCCTCTTAGACCACTGCAGGAACATCCTAGCTGATATCTCAGCTTTCTCTCTGGCCTGGTGATTTTTTTTTCAATGCGCATCTGACTATTCATCACTTTCCTTAAATCCCTACAATGGCCATTGGTCTTTAAATAAAGATCAACATTGTGAAAACCTCCTACAAGTGAGGCTTTGTGCCATCTGACCACTACCTCATCTCCAGCCCTTCCTTGGGTTGTTTCCATATCTGTTTCTCTGTATCTCCCTCACTCACTGTCTTAAAAAAAAAAAAAAAAAAGTCCTTAAACACATTTATGTCTACCCCAGAGCCTTGGTGCATGCTTGTTCTCAACAGTCTCCACCCAGGATGGCTTATATCATCTAATATTTCAACTCTCTGACAGAATGTCACTTCATCAAGAAAACCTTTCCTGGGAGAGATCAATCCCCTTTTACAGCCTCTCACATCACCTTATTTTTTATTCAGAGAAGTTTCCATCATTGTAGTGAATGATTAATTTTGCAATTCATTCTTTAACATCTGACTCTCCACTATAATATAACCTGGCACTGTGTCTGGTCTTGTTCACTTATTTGCTGCCGTGTCCCCAGTCTTTGTATACAGGGTGGTTCAATATATATTTGTCGAGTAAATGAATTAAACATACAAACAATAAAACCACTACCTATAGATGAGTTTCCACGAAGGAAATCTATGAATTCCAACTTTTTGTTTTGTAAAATATTGCCATCATGAATATCCCATTAGAAAGCTCCTTCCCGATCTGCAGGATATGGAAATAAGGTAGTGTTGATGTCAGACTTCCTTCTGTCAAAGAGCAAAAAGGTAAAAATAATATGCAGTCACTGGCATGGGTGGTGGAAGTGGGAGACAGCTGGGGATGGATGTACCTTTGTGAAGTCTGTGTACTTAGGTTTTTCTTTTCTTTTTTTTTTTTATTTAATTTTTTTTTTAATTAAAAAAAATAGGCCGGGTGTGGTGGCTCACACCTGTAATCCCAGCACTTTGGGAGGCCAACACAGATGGATCACCAAAGTCAGGAGTTCAAGACCAGCCTGGCCAACGTGGTGAAACCCCACCTCTACTAAAGTACAAAAATTAGCTGGGCATGGTGGCAGGTGCCTGGAATTCCAGCCAGGCAGGAGGCTGAGGCAGGAGAATCACTTGAACCAGGGAGGCAGAGGTTGTAGTGAGCCCAGATCATGCCACTGCACTCCAGCCTGGGCAACAAGAGCGAGACTCCATCTCAAAAAAAAAATAGAGACAGAGTCTTGCTTTGTTGCCCAGGCTGGTCTCAAACTCCTGGTTTCAAACAGTTCTCTTGCCTCGGCATCCCAAAGCACTGCGATTACATGCATAAGCCACTGTGCCTGGCCAGTACTTCATTTCTTGAAGTAGTTGAAACCTATGAAATTTAAATTCCACTAAAATGATTCAAAAATAATTTTGGGCAGAAAGACCACCAAAATAAGCTAAGCTTGTTTCTCCTCTACCATACAAAGCCCATGGCAATAATCAAGAATAGTTAGGAAAAGAAATGAGGGCTATGGAGATTTATGTACATACTTCTGATTGTTTGGACAATGATAACTGGTTTAGTTAACCAGGTTAACCAGGACACATGGCGTCCATATGTTGACAAGCTAAACAGGTAGCTCCAAGGTTTTGATGAAACTATATACATAAAGCACACAATAAAAGCAGCTTGTGGGAAAAAGATAATCCTGGCAAAGGTGTTTTGAAAGTAATAATTTTTCAGTATTCACAATCCTTTCTGAGAATATCAGTTTAAGCAAAGTGCCCATAAGTAAGAATTGAAGGAAGAAATAATGACTATTTGATCTGTCTTGATAATGAATTTTTGAATTACCACAAATTTAAAAAGAGATAAGAGACTAATGACAGGGTAACAAAACACTTTTGTATATCAAGAGGTTTCCAGTTCTTTGCTTTCAACAAAATTAAGGAAAAACATATCTGAGTTGTCTATGGATTATGAAAGTAATTATTGTGATAAGTCACCAAGTGATATTTGGCATGCCCTTGGAAGGAGTTCAAAAAGTGCTCAATTCCTACATATTTACTTATGTGAAAAATATTTCTAAGTGCTTACATACATAAAAACCAATAATAGGATTAGAATTAGTTCTCAACTCTCTTATTGTAGTAATAAATAATGTTCATTCCTGTGTATGTTACATAATTGGGGGGAATGCCACATCTACATGATTAAGTACTGCATATTCAATAAAAATATTTACCTGTTTTATTCAATCATTATCAGTCAAAATGTGTGCCATATCATATTGTTTGTTAAATTATGTACCAATAATAATTGTAAAAACTCTGAATAAAATTTTTTGCTTAAATAATTATGTCACCAAAAAAATTTAAATTTATTTCAATTTAAATATGTATTATTGACCAGGTATGGTGGCTCATGCCTCTGATCCCAGCACTTTGGGAGGCCGAGATGGACAGATAGCTTGAGCTCATGAGTTCAAGACCAGCCTGAGCAGCGTGATGAAACCCCAGCTCTACAAAAAATACAAAAATTAGCTGGGTGTGGTGGTGCACAGTTCTGGTCCCAGCTATTAGGGAGGTTGAGGTTGCAGCGAGCCGAGTTCATGCCACTGCACTCCAGCCTAGATGACAGAGCCAGACCTTGTTTCAAAAATTAAAAAAATGAAAAAACAATTATTTTGGCTTAAATGTATGACAGAATTATCAATAAAATATTTTCAGGCATAAAAATATATACAGTGGCTCACACTTATAATCCTAGAACTTTGAGATGCTAAGGCAGGAGGGTCACTTGAGGTCAGGAATTCAAGAGCAGTCTGGGCAACATAGCAAGACCCCATTTCTATTAAAAAACAAAAACAAAAACAAAAAAACAGCCGGGCATGGCAGCTGGCATATGTAGTTGGGAGACTGAGGCAGGAGTATCCTTCAGGAGGTAGGTCAAGGTTGCTGTGATAGTGCCACGGCACTCCAGCCTGGCTGACAAAGTGGGATCCTGTCTCTTAAAGAAAAAAAAAATCATATAATAAGATAAAAATCCATATGATAGTGGGATGAAAACATGAGTTTCAGGGGAAAGAAAACAATGTAAAATGTACAAGTCCTAAAGATTACTTTTTAAAAAAAATTATGGGACATACCAACTCTTTATAATATCTATATTGCATAGATTACTTTTATACAGAAGAGTAACCTTTTTTGCCATCAGTATTTACTATATGCCAGAAACCACATCTTTTCAACTACATGTATGACAAAAACTTTAGGTGACAATGTGAAGTACAAGGGGGTACATAAAAGTCCTTTTATGAGTACACAGCCAAAAATACATGTTTAAAACTGGGCTGGGTGCAGTGGCTCACATCTGTAATCCCAGCAGTTTGGAAGACCAAAATTCAAGGATCAATTGAGACCAGGAGTGTGAGACCAGCCTGGGCAACATAGAAAGACCCCTATTTTTACAAAAATTTAAAAATTAGCAGTATATGGTGAGTGCACCTGTAGTCCCAGCTACTCAGGAGGCTAAGGTGGGAGGGTAGCTTGAGCCCAGGAGTTCAAGTTTGCAATGAGCTTTGATTGTGACATTCCATCCTGAACACCAGAGTGAGACTCTGTCTCTAAAATATAACTACTGCACTAAGGTGTATGTGGATTAGAGTCCAACAGATTTAAGTTCAAATCCCAACTCTGTCACTTGTTAAATGTGAAAACTTATGCAAATTACTTAATGCTCTGACTGGCAGATGCCTCCTCTTTTAATAATAATAAAAAACTCATAAGGTGTTTGTGAGAATTAAATGAGATATCACATGGGAAACACACAGGGCACAGTGCATGCTTAGGAAGTGGTAGCAAGTACCTAGAATGGGAGCCATTACCTAGAAATAGCTTCATTATGCAAAACTATTCTTCCTAATGGAATTAGTACACAACTAAAGGGATTGAACGAGTGTGATAACAGGTTTCATCAAATAAAATAGCTTTCACACTTCAAGGCTGTTTAAACTCTCAGCCAACTCACCCAATGACATTGTTGATGCCTTGTTTCAGAGTTTAAGAGACTAGTTATCTCGGTCATATTTAAAACAGTTATCTTCTTTAAAGAACAATTTCTTAACCTATCACAACATGAGTCATAGCCAAACCAATGAAATCATTCATCGTTTAAGTTTGTAAAATGAAATAAAATGCATTGCGGATAAACTCTGTAACTGGAAAGCAGAAAATATGTTTCATTAGCAAATGAGTAATAAAGTCAATTTCAAAGAGATTTTCTTTCATATAGATTGATAAAGAATCATCCCATTTTGTTTTAGTCAAAAAATGCAAGCTTCTTAAACCAGGCGTGTTCTAGCAATTTAAGAAATTGTTTAGTAAGTTATTTAAGATAGAAATATGGACTCTCGTCCTTTATTGTTTTAAAACCAGAAAATAAACCAAGAATATCCGTCTGCAACAAACGCACTATGTATAATGAAGGCTGGCATACTCGGTATTTTTTTAAGAATCAAGAAAAAAATCCAGGAAGGGATTTATTGATTTAACTGACGTGAAAGTGACTGTCCTGGTTATTCCCTAATAACTCTATCATCTTTGGAGTGACGTTGCAAAGTAAGTGCCTACCATGCCTGATATTTTACACATTTTTAAAAAGAAGATGATTTACCATGATTTAGAGACAGTTTTCCCATTGAAATACCATATGGGCTAGGTTGATTCTGTTTCTCACAGAGCCTTAAATGAAAACAAAACAGGTTTGAACTAAAATTTTTTAAACCCACAGATTAATTTATTCTTTAAAATCACAGTGCTAGCATTTGACAAGACATTATCACAACAGCAAATGGATTTATAGAAAGGCCACAAACACAGGCAAACCATGTGCATTATTCTTAATCCAGAAGCCAGAGCTGAAAGGAAACAGAAAATGCTGGTTATCCTCATGACAAAAGTCTCAATCATCAATAAGCAGGTAATCCATATGGCAGCAAACGTCCACACTCTACTGGTGATAAGCACTGTGTGTAAGCGAGCATGTTCTGTTAAATGATAGTCCATCACAGCAATGCCATGGAAAACAGAAGAGAACATTCATCTTTGCTCATACAGAAAAGCAGAGGACATGAGATAATCCATTTGTTTTGCCAATTAGTAGGAGATATCACTTGTCAAGGCAGAGCAGGAGAGAAGGAAGCAAATGCAAGATGACTTCCCTACCAGCCTGTATACAGTGACATCTGGGGCAGGGGTGGTGTGGGGTTGTGACTTTGTTCAGGAAGTTTATGAAGGAGAAAATAGCTTCATCTAAATTATTTTAAGCTTCTTTTCTTTTTAACTTAAGCTCAAAGTGTCATTCTGATTCCAATCCACTTTCTAACTTGCTATAGAATATTCTCATTCTTTCTCTTTCATTTATCTTCTCTTTTTTATTGTGGTCTTTTCCACTCATTTCATTGCATTTCTTTTCTGTCTTCTCTCCACTTTGATGATGAATTGACAGATGGTTTTAAGAACCACAGCTTTTTTCAAACAGAGAAACTATGATGCTTAAAATGACTTTATTTTCGACACCATAAAAATACTGCAATCCATCATCTCTAGAGACTGGCAGGCCTCTTCCCTGCTTTCCCTTCCCAAATTCCCACATAAGCTGTCAGCCCTGACAATCAAGGCTCAGACACACAAAATCCACAAAGGTAAGAGAGATGAAAACTTTCTTTTAGCCAATAATGTCAACCTTTCCTCCCAGTGGACCATTTTATCATAGTAACAAACAGATGGTAAACTGCAAGAGATCTCAAACGATTTGCCTCTTTTATATCCTGGAAAAGCCTACCAAATGTCAATGGCTATTGGCCATGCCCTTCTTGGAGGTACAAAGCTCCCTCGAGTTGCTCAACTACAGGGGTCTCTTGTCCTTCTGTGGGCCTCTCGAACCTGAAATTTCTAAAATGTGGCCTGCACCTGCAGGCACCGTGAGGTTGGGCCAAGCAGAGCCCTGCTGTGCGCCACACCCTGGCAATCCTCCTCACCACACCCAGAGCCCAGCCCTGGCCCACATGCACCTGTGTTGGTTACACCTAATCAAGCTTCCCTTCACCAGAACCTGGGGTAGACCAGATGCCCTGAAAAGCACTGGGACTTGTTTCTACAGAGTCGAGTTTGTTCTATGGTTGTCTTAAGTTCCATGACACCTACCTGGAGAGCAATTGTTGTCCTTCGTTCTCCAAAACAGGGATAGACATTCAATGATTCCAATTATGTATATAGGCAGGGGTCCCATGAAGCATATTTGCACCTGCCCCTTGAAGACACACAAACACACACCCTAGTGGCAGCTCTGTTCAATTTTACCAATGCAGATAAAACGCACCTTCATACCTGCCTCTCCTAGGCCAGCTCCAGATTCAAGGAAATTTTAGGAGTCAATCACTCTAAGATCCAAGCTAGCTGTATGCTGAGGTGTGATTCTAAGGGATTGGGATTGAAACTTAAGGAGCCACCTCCAAAGTTTGTACGGTCCTCAAGCTGCTACATAAGAAAAAGGGCACCACCTCCCTAATGAGGACATAAGAAGCATTGGTAGCTCCTAGACAAGGTATCAATTGTTAGGCCCACTGCAATCTACTACAATCTGTCCAATGAGCACAGCCTGGCTCCTTCCAGTTCCCTGCTAGGATATCCCCCAACATCCCCGATTCCGAGTTCTCTTTACTCCAGCCTGTGAGGCAAGAGCTGATACAGTGCTCTATGATGAGCCAGAGAGGAATAGCAAGTGATGTCCCCTACCTTTCTGCAATGTATCTCTCCATTTCTCCACGTGAATAATAATCATATTTTCTCTCTATAGAAGATAATACGTTTTTCTACTTAGTGAAATTCAGACAGTGTACATGGCACTGAGGCAGGCAGTCACTTTATTTCTACTTTGCCAAATGTTATTCCATTCAATACCCTTTACACCAAAGTGAGCAGCTATACCCCACACAGCACGGGACTCTGCAACTGGACATTGACTGGCTAGAAGGCAGTTGGAGCCAAATCCCCTTTGGTCTGGCTAGACCTTTCCTTGAGAAATATCATTTTAGGTACTGGGCACGGTGGCTCACACCTGTAATCCTAGCACTTTGGGAGGCCAAGGTGGGTGGATCACTTGAGGTTGGGAGTTCAAAACCAGCCTGGTCAACATGGCAAAATCCCATCTCTACTAAAATTACAATTAAAAAAAAAATAGCTGGGCATGGTGGCAAGCGCCATAATCCCAGCTACTCGGGAGGCTAGCAGGAGAATCACTTGAACCTGGGAGACAGAGGATGCAGTGAGCTGAGATCATGCCACTGCACTCCAGCCTGGGCAACAGAGAGAGACTCCATCTCAAAAGAGAAAAAGAAAGAAACATCATTTTAGGGGCCTTGTAATTTTGCAAAGGTCATGCCCAAGGGTTATCAGACAAGAGAGATCATAAGGAGTTAAACTACTGTATATCATCATGGTAAGGGCTGCTTTACCAGAATAGGGTGACGTCTCTTGGAGACTCTTATGTTATTTGGCAGAACTATTGCAAACTGTCTTCAGTCTTCAAGCAATGCTGCAAAGTAACATAACTTACATCTTTACAGATGAAGAAATTAATATACAGATCAGTTAGACTACCTAGTTTACATAGCTAGCAAGTTAAAGCCAAATTCGAATTCAGATTTTCAAGCTCTAGGTCCAGAGCCCTGTGGTCATCAGCCATACTATCTCAAAATAATCTTTGCCTTTTCAAATTCTCCTTAGAAGCAGGTTTTGTTGTTGTTTTTGTTTTTTTGTTTTGTAAACAGTTGATCTCATTACATTCTTAGAGAATGAGTGAGTCTAATAATTTTTACAGACACTCAAGGCAAGACATGCAGTAGGCACCTAATAAGTATCTGTCGTCTTACATTGGCCTTGCCTCAACTTTAGGAAAAGTTAGAATGAGTAAGCTATTTACTAAATTTAGACAATTCACAGGGACCTAAGGTGACTCACAGTGATAATGTGGCTGCCCAAAGAGCTCCTTGTGGAATCACAGACCGGCTGCCATGGTGTGGTCTGGAAGGGTCTGATCAGCAGGGCATACAGCTCTCAGAAAGAGACACTGCACTTTGGGAGGCCGAGGCAGGTGGATCACGAGGTCAAGAGTTCGAGACCATCCTGGCCAACATGGTGAAACCCCGTCTCTACTAAAAATACAAAAAAAAAAAAAAAATAAGCTGGGCATGGTGGCGCACGCCTGTAGTCCCAGCTACTGGGGAGGCTGAGGCAGAAGAATTGCTTGAACCGAGAAGGCAGAGGTAGTGAGCCGAGGTCGTGCCTCTGCACTCCAGCCTGGCTCCTGGTGACAGAGTGAGACTCTGTCTCAAAAAAAAAAAAAGAAAGAAAGAAAGAAAGAAAGAGACACTGAAGAGCTGCAGGCACCTTGTTTGGGAATTGTGCATCCTAGGTGAGGCTTCATTCAGAAATCATAAAGGGCTCATGTCCTGGTCAGAACCTCACATGGCAGTTGGAAGACATGCACCATATCACGCTGCTAACCACGCAGGCACAAGGACCTCAATTTTGCATCTGCTGACAAATCTGGATTAATGTCTCCAAAATATCTAAAGCAAGAATGAGAGACATCACTAAAACACACCTATTTATTCTTTAGGAAGAACTGTTTTTAAAGTCATTCTTAAATACCCCCCAACCCAAATTGAGGTATTTGCTGACACAATCCACATAAGCAAATGCCTTCAAGAATAGATTCACTTTCTCTGGAATCATAACATGTATGCAAAGAGACACCTAGTGGAAAAACACCAAAGTACAATATTTAACTTGAGAAAAAAGATTAAATCGTCCTGACTCCCTAATTTGACATTCTTTGTTTGTTTGTTTGTTTGTTTTGAGACAGAGTTTCGCTCTTGTTGCCCAGGCTGGAGTGCAATGGCAGGGTTTCAGCTCACCACAACCTCCACCTCCTGGGTTCAAGCAATTCTGCCTCAGCCTCCCAAGTAGCTGAGATTACACACATGTGCCACCACATCCAGCTAATTTTGTATTTTTAGTAGACACAGGGTTTCACCATGTTGGTCAGGCTGGTCTCAAACTTCCGACCTCAGGGTATCTGCCGGTACCAGCCTCCCAAATTGCTGGGATTACAGGTGTGAGCCACCACGCCAGGCCAACATTCTTTCAATTTCAATAGAGTATTTTTTTTAACCACTAGAATCATAAACTCAGAACTCTAACTTTTCAAAAAGAAAATTTTCTGTTTGTTTCTCCAGGAAGCATTGGCTCTTTCATTGGTGGTTGCTGTTGTTGTTAACTAGACTATCTTACTATATAAAGTACTTCGAAGCAATGGAAAAATCACAGAGCAGACTGCAATTGGCCAGCCACTTGACTTTTCCCTGAACACATGTGGGCTTATTTCTCGTTTCCAACCCTTTATAGACTTTGCCTGTGAGATTTTCCACTTGTCTTTGGGTTGCTTTTTTCTTGCTTTTAATTAAGTAAAGCCAAAGACTTTTTTTTTCCATCCAGCTTCCTGTGGTCCGCCCAGTTTCCTGTGGTCCACCCACTCTCATCTTTACATGCTCACTTTCTCACTCACACTTCACCTACACACCGTGCTGCACCCACCTCCTCACCTTCCACGCACACAGGCACCTTCTTCTCTCCCTCCTGCCCTAGATACCTTTATTTAACTTCCAAAGTAAAAGTCTGTCATCACAAAATGGAAGGAATCACCGATTTTTTCTTTACTCCATAGTACTAAAATTCAGCTACGACAAACATTTAGATTATTATTTTTAAACTCCTGTGTGGAAAAGAAAGTTTCGATTGGAAATTGATTTTGAATGAAACAGATATGTTGAATTGCAATTTCTATGACCTCATGGACTCAACTTCATGGGATTTTACATCTGAAAGAGAACATGTGCTCCAGTGGAAGCCAGACTGACATTCACCAGCTCCAGCTCCTCTGACGCTGCTGTGCGGCAAACAGCCACGCCCTGTGGGCAGGCCCAGGACAATGAGATGCCAAGTAGAAGTTGGGAATCTAAGAGATGCCAGGGATCCAGAAGTATGGTTGGAAAAGTAATCTTGAAAGAAGAGATCCTCCCGTCCTAGCCGCCCCAGCTAAAGCCAAGCTGGGTCAAAGATGAACTGCCATGCCAAGCCAAACATTCGCCAAATGCCTGCCATAGTCAAAACAAAAAGGTCCTTACTCCACTATTTTCAATAAGCAAGAAGGTCCTTATTCCTACATCACGTGTTGGATGGTGACACGTCAAAACCTTTTCCTTTGATATGATGAATAAGCCAAAGATTCTCACTATCACTTAACAAATTGTCTCAAAAGTACTGGGAAACAACAGTAAAAATTATGATGAAAAAGTAAGAAATCAAGATTGTCAGTATTTTCAGATGATACAGTTTTACATGCAGAAAGAATCTACACATTAATAATTAAAATTAAAAGGTGGGTCAGGTGTAGTGACTTATGCTGGTAATCCTAGCACTTTGGAAGGCTCTGGTAGGCAAATTGCTGGGGCTCAGGAGTTCAAAACCAGCCTGGGCAACATGGAGAAACCCCATTCCTACCAAAAATACAAAAAATAAAAAATAAAAAAAAAAAGGTGGTCATTGGTGGTGTGCACCTGTGGTCCCAGCTATTTAGGAGGCTGAAGTGAGAGGATCACTTGAACTTGGGGGCTGGAGGTTGCAGTGAGCTTAGATCGTGCCACCACACTCCAGCCTAGGTGACAGACCCAGACCCTGTCTCAAAAATAAATAAATAAATAAAGTGGACATAAGAAAGTTGCTAGCTACAAAGCCAAAAGTCAATGTTAAAATCAATCTCATTTCTACCATCCACAAACAGTTTGAAAGTAAAATTTTTAAGAAGATAGCAATATCATAAAAATTCAAATACATTAGAATGAATCTAGTAAGAGACATATAAGACTTCAATGAAGAAATCAATTTTGGAAAGAAACTTTAAAAAGGCACAAATAAATGGAAAGATGTCATGTTCATTCATTGGAAGATTCAATATTGTGACGATGACTCTGGCTAATGCTTTTCCTTTGCTGTTATCTTTATTATTCTGTGGTCATAAGGATATTGTCCTACTTTTCCTTCTACAAATTGTATTGTCTTGTCTTCCTTATTAGAGCTACAATCTACTTGCAATTGATTTTCTATTACAGTTTCAAATAGGGATCAAGTTTCATCTTTTTAATTTAATAGCCAGTTATTTCAGTATTATCTATGGAAAATACTGTCATTTCCCCCAGTGGTTCTAACCATAAAGGAAAAGCTGTAAGTTGAAACACATTGGAAGTAAGAATTCCCATTCATCAAAAGACAACCTTAGGGACTAAGAAAACAAGGAAATGAATGAGAAGAGATATGCACCATACATATAGCCTGTGCAAGACCATGCATCCAGAATCTACAAAGAACTCCTGTGAATCAATAAGGAACAGGCAGAAAACCCAAGACAAAGATAAGAAAAGACTTACTAGGCCTTTCACGAAGAAGGAAAATCCATCAGCCAATATACGTAGGAGATACACTTAACCTCATTAACAACAAGGGAAATGCAAAGCAGAACAGCAATGAAACATAATCAGCCACAAAATAGTGTCATCTTAAAAGACTGACAATACCAAGTGTTGACACGATCATAGAACCAGTGAAAACTCAAAACATTGCCAGTGGAAAATTATTTTGGAAAAGTGTTTGGCCACATCTGCTAAGGCTAATTACATGCATGGTGTCTGCTTACAACTTTCACTCTCAGGTGTACACACCTCAGATGTGTGTGCAAATGTACACTGAAAATGTGTAACAATGGTTCTATCCAGTTCATTAGTGACAACCAGAATGAAAAACAGAGCTGGGCATGGTGGCTCATGCCTATACTCCCAGTACTTCGAGAGGCCAACATGGGAGGATCACTTGAGGCCAAGAGTTCAAGACCGCCTGGGCAACAAAGTGAAACTATCTCTACAAAAAAGTAAATAATAAAAAATTGTTTAAAAAATAAAGCCAAATGTCCATCAGTGGGAAAATGAATAAATTGTGGTACAGTCATTACAATGAACTACATAGCAATCAAAAAGAAAAAGACTACTCTAGCCACAGTGACATAACATTGAGAGAAAGGAGCTAGACACAAAAGAACATAAACGATATGATTCCATTTATATAAAATAATACAGCAGGCAAAACTAGATCACAGTGTTTAGGGAAGTGTACTTGGGTCATAAAATTATAACAAAATGCAACCACAATGACCACAAATGGCGGAAGAGTGGTAACCTTGGAAGGGCAGTCAGGAATTATTTATTGGAAGGGGTACAAGACGGGATTCTGAGATCCCAACGGTATTCTATTTCTTGACTCAAGTGGCAGTTGCAAGGATCTACACTTCATGACAAGTCATCTAGCTATTCCATTTGTTTCATATTTTCCACCATATATATATTTCAAAATAAAAGTTATTTTGAAAAGTGAGAACTAGGCCAGGTACTATGGCTTATACCTGTAATCCCAACACTTTGGGAGGCCAGGGCAAAAGGATTGTTTGAGGCCAGGAGTGTGAGAACAGCTTGGGCAACACAGTGAGAATCCCCATCTCAACAAAACAAATTTAAAAATTAAGGCCGGGAGCGGTGGCTCACACCTGTAATCCCAGCATTTTGGGAGGCTGAGGCAGGCGGATCACTTGAGGTCAGGAGTTCAAGACCAACATGGCCAAGAGAGTGAAAACCCGCCTCTACTAAAATACAAAAATAAATAAATAAATTAGCCAGGCATGGTGATGTACATATGTAATCCCAGCTACTCGGGAGGCTGAGGCAGGAGAATTGCCTGAACCTGGGAGGTAGAGGTTGCAGTGAGCCAAGATAGTGCCACTGCACTCCAGCCTGGGTAACACAGTGAGACCCCATTTCAAACAAACAAAAGTTTAAAAAGCAGCCTTGCATGGTGCTGCATGCCTATATAGTACTAACTACTTGGGAGGCTGAGATGGGAGGATCACTAGGAGCTTGAGATTGCAATGAGCCATGCCGCACTCTAGCCCAGGTAACAATGTGAAAGCCTGTCCCTAAATAAACAAATTTATTTGTTGAAGACTTTAGTTTTCCTTAAAGTGAAATGGACAAGCTTGGCTGGGCATGGTGGCTCATGCCTGTAATCCCAGCACTTTGGGTGGCCAAGGTGGGTGGATCACCTGAGGTCAGGAATTCAAGACCAGCCTGGCCAACATGGTGAAACCCGTCTCTACTAAAATACAGAAAATCAGCCAGGAGTGGTGGCATTTGCCTGTAATTCCAGTTACTTGGGAGCCCGAGGCAGGAGAGTCGCCTGAACCCAGGCAGGGTGCAGAGGTTGCAGTGAGCTGAGATTGTGCCGTTGCACACCAGCCTGGGTGACAGAGCAAGCCTCTGTCTCAAAAAAAAAAAAAGCGGCTTTGCAGGGTTCTGATCTGACAAACACATAAATAGCTCCGGCTCCAGCATTGAGAACAGACTGAAAGAGAGAAAAGACATAAACCGAGAAACCAATTAAAAGGCTACTGGAATGATCCAAGGAAAAGATTACAATGTTATCTCTTCTGCTGGACCAGAGTGGTAGCCATAGAAGTGATAAGAAGTAGTTGGATCAAAGTACTTACTCTCCTTTGTCACAATGACCAATCCAGAAAAGAGTACATGTACCAAGTCAAGATAATCAGGAAATTCTGTCTGAAATATTGGGAAAGAGATTCATCCCTTTTTTCTGGGGTGTCAGCCATGAATGCTAACCTAGAGTTAGCAGTGGTCATTTTGCTGAACTGGTGGAGGAAAGAGATAGAAAATGAAGGCAAAACAGCAGGAAGCACAGCCCAGGGAGAGGGTGGAAAAAAGAAATCTTCTGGGCCAAGAGCGGTGACTCATGCCTGTAATCCCAGCACTTTGGGAGGCCAAGGCAGGCAGATCCCCTAAGGTCAGGAGTTCAAGACCAGCCTGGCGAACATGGTGAAACCATGTGTCTACTAAAAATATAAAAATTTAAAATTTGCTGGGCATGGTGGTGCATGCCTATAATCCCAGCTACTCTGGAGGCTGAGAAGCAGGAGAATCACCTGAACCCGGGAAGCAGAGGTTGCAGTCAGCCGAGATCGCGTGTGCCATTGCACCCCAGCCTGGGCACAAGACTGAAACTCCGCCTCAAAAAATATATATACATTTGACTATGTCTTGTGAAATTTCAGAATTTCAAAGTACACAGAAAATTCTAAAAGTTTATGGACAGAATAAAAATGTACCATCTCAAGAACAAGAACAGCATTAGATTTCTTGTGCAAGATGGGGTGCTGAAGAATGGGGGGGAAATGCCTTTGAAGTTCTGACTGAAAATAAATTTGTACACAAAGTTCTATATCCAGCCAAACATACAATCAAGTGTGAGTGCTAAATAAACAGTTTTTACATGTTTGTATATTCCTTATGTGCCCTACATGAAAACTTTGCTTGGTAAAAAAACTTTAATAAACTGACAAAGACATTTAAAAGGAAAAACATGAGATAGAAGGAAAAGAACATGAGATTAAGATTCAGGGAAAGATGAGCATGTAATTAAGAAAAGAAGTACAAATAAAATACAGTCTACTGAAACTGTGCAAGTATAGTTTCATATTTTTAGCTTGATATCTCTTGAATTGATTTTGTAATCAATCCTCACATAATTGCAGTTACATCTAATTTCAAGTAATGATTTTGTTGAGAAAAAAGAAAGTACTATTAATAACACAAACGAAGTCTATAAACAGATGAAGGCTAAAAGGTTACTAGACATTTTTCCACTGTTGATTATATCTATGCCTTCACTATTTCCTTCTTCATAATCTTTGTTTCACTTATTCTCACCTAAAGTCAGAAAGTAAAAAATGTGAAGTTAATTTAAAAATACTAAAATAACTCAATTACCTAGTAGAATAGAAAGAATTGTAAGTGTGATTGATTTAGAAAGGAAGGTGTTTTATAGAGATACTGGATATGATAACTTTGCAGCACATATCATCAGACAATAAACTGCATGCTCTGTGTGCTCTCTGTATAGTTCTCGTCTCCTCCCTCAGCCTCCAGGAAGACCTCCCAGGCCCATGCTTTAGGAGAGGCCATATGAGTAGTTCTGGCCAATGGGGACTGGGCAGAGCTGATGTCATCACTTTCTGTCTGGAGAAGTATTTGAGAGCCCCATACCCTCCTTCCGGGTCATGGCCAACTCCGAAGTTACCTATTGACATGGCGGAGTTGTAGGATGGTGGAGCTTTCATCAGCGTGGATCCCTGAGTGACTGTGTGGAGTAGAAGAGCCCTCCCCTCCTGATGACCAGCAGTGAACATAGAGTGTGGGTAAGAAATCAGAGTTGGCCAGGCACAGTGGCTCAGGCCTGTAATAACAGCCCTTTGGGAGGCTGAGGTGGATGGATCACGAGGTCAAGAGATCAAGACTATCCTGGCCAACATGCTGAAACATGTCTCTACTAAAAGTACAAAAATTAGCTGGGCATGGTGGTATACATCTGTAGTACCAGCTACCAGGGAGGCTGAGGCAGGAGAATCACTTGAACCCAGGAGGCAGAGGCTGCAGTGAGCCAAGACTGTGCCACTGTACTGAAGCCTGGCGACAGAGTCAGACTCTGTTTCAAAAAAAAAAAAAAAATCACAGTTACTCCAGGTTAATTTCAGCATAGCCCAGTCTAGTCTAATAAGAGCTCCTGTACCTTATTAATTATTAACAAAAGTCTTTCCTATATTTCTTCAAGCTCTGTTTAAATTTTTTCTGTGTAAACTGACATATCCCCAAGGTAGGTAGTTGCCTTTTTTAACACTTTGGCTGGAAGGTGATTTAATTAGGAAAGACATTGATATCCCTACTGAGGATAATAAACTCAGGGAAGATGAAAATGGCAACAAGAAACCTTTCACTTGCTGAGAAAGCTTGTTCTTTTCTTTTCCATTTTTCTCACTGTCCACATACAATAAATGCAGAAAATTTTCTGAGGAAATGCCCTATTAATTTGTAGAAATAATCTCAAAAGATTTTGAGATTTTCAATTAATATCTCATCATTCTTGAAACTGGATTCTATCTTTTAGAAAGTTATACCCATATTTTTTAGCTAAAATTTTAAAAAAGCAAAAATAGTATTAACCAAGAAAATAATAGCTCAAATGTTAACCTGCCCTCTCAATAATCTGAAAAGCTTACAGATTCTGTTTTCAAGGAATAATCTCCATATAAGTATTCTTTCAGCTAGTTCTTTTTTTTGCAATCCAGTTGTCCACATTCTTTTCACATTGTTATATTTTGCACACATATGCATAAAAATTATGAGCCTTCAAGAAGAAAATATATGTGGTCATCTATTTCTTCACTGCCAGCACACAGGATTTTAACAGAGTTTATTTTAAAATAAGGCAAGGAACCCTTGGAGTCTGAGTTGTTTCTTTATTAGAGGTGTGAGACCTGGCCCCACACATTTCTGTTCTGGAAAAAGTCCATTGACACCTTGAATCACTTGGTAACATAAATCAAAATTAAGCAAGTCTTAGAACATAAGTTTCATAAGCCATAGCAAGTAAAAAATAGTAAGAAAAATATAACTTGATGTTCAAATGCATTCACATAAAACTCCACGATATTTACTGCCCAGCAGGAATATGTTAAAATAATTAGACAAGCATTCTGTACTTGAGAAATCTGTGGAGAACTTGAAATAATCACGGGGCCAAAAATGTAGGCACATGTGAATGAAAACTACATACAAACTGTTTGCTCCCACTACACACCTTTGAACAAGGAACTATATCTATCATACACCAGGGCCTGTTGGGGGTAAGGGGGCAAGTGGAGGGAGAACATTAGGGCAAATACCTAATGCATGCAGGACTTAAAACCTAGATAACGGGTTGATAGATGCAGCAAACCACAACATGTACACCTATGCAACAAACCTGCATGTTCTACATGTGTATCCCAGAACTTAAAGTAAAATAAAAAATTTTTTAAAAGAACTATCTCTGGCCAGTCGCAGTGGCTCACACCTGTAATCCCAGCACTTTGGGAGGCCGAAGCGGGAGGATCTCTTGAGGTCAGGAGTTCGAGACCAGCATGACCAGCAAAGAGAAACTCTGTCTCTACTAAAAATACAAAAAACTAGCCAGGCATAGTGGTGCATACCTGTAATCCCAGCTACTCAGGAGGCTGAGATAGGAGAATCTCCTGAACCCGGGAGGCTGAGGTTGCTGTGAGCAGATATCACACCATTGCACTCCAGCCTGGACAACAAGAGCGAAATGCCATCTCAAAAAAATAAAAAAAGAACTATGTCTATAATTTATTAGCATGACTAGATAAACAAGGTTCCTTCAGTATTGCTTAATGACAGGAGTAAAAGATGAAAATTGTTAACATGCCAAGTTGGAGGACATTTTATTATCCTAGTAGATGGTTCAAGACTTTCTCTTACGTAAACATTTGACCTCGCTAGAAAAATATCATCATAAGCCCCTTTGGCGTAAAATCTGAAATGCAGTAGTGTTTGGATGTGTGTAGAAAGACCTACAATGAGGTAGTGAGGGGAAGAGGAGAGGTGGAGCCTGTAAAATGGGGAGACCAATGTGATGGAAGAAGTGACACCACAGTGTCAGTTTCAGTAGAAAGAGGTGAAGAATCTGAGCTTTTCCTTCATGTTAGAATCAGGTGGAACCACGGCAGTACACAGCACACCTGAAGAAATAAGTTGTTGGAAATGCATACCAATTATTGCAAGGTGCACTCCACTCTTAAATGCCAGGGCTGATGATAAGATCCTTCATCACCATCTGATATGGTTTGGCCTTCTGTCCCCACCCAAATCTCATGTTGAATTATGATCTTCAGTGTTGAAGGAGGGGCCTGGTGGGAGGCAACTCGATCATGGGGGCGGATTTCCCCCTTGCTGTTCTCATGATAGTGAGTGAGTTCTTGTGGTTGTTTAAAAGTATATAACAGATTGCTTGAGCTCAGGAGTTTGAGATCAGTCTGGGCAACATCTCTGTTTTTATAAATTAAAAAAAATAAATAAACAAAATATAAAAAGTGTATAGCACTCCCCCTTCTCTCTCTCTCTCTCTGTCCTGCCCTGGTATGTGACGATTGTGCCTACTTCCCCTTTGCCTTCCACCATGATTGTAAGTTTCCTGACACCTCCCCAGCCATGCTTCCTGTATAGCTCGCAGAACTGCACGCCAATGAAACCTCTTTTCTTTATAAATTACACAGTCTCAGGTAATTCGTTACAGCAGTGTGGGAACTGACTAATATACCATCATAGCTAACATTTATTAAGTGCTTAATTATGTACCAGATATTGTTCTAAGAGCTATATTCATATTAACTCAGTAAATCCTTACACCAGCTATGGAAGATACTATTAGTCTCCATTTAACAGAAGAGGAAAGTGGAGTGCATAAAGGGTAAGTAATGTGCCCAAGGTCACACAGATTGGTGTGTATCTGTGTCAGAGATAAGATTCAAACCCCAGCCCTCTGAACTCAGAGTCTCCCCTTTGTACCATTGTGCTGTCTCTTATTTTATTACAAGAGACTGTAAAGTTCATCTAATTCAGTCTTCCAACAAATGCAGCTTCCTTATAACAAGCCATGCTCTTCCTAGATGCCCACTGTGATGGGGAGGTCCCTAATCTGAGAGCCAGAAGTATTATACTAGAAAACATACTTGACAACTTTTGAACATATAAAAATCACCTACTTTTGTCAGTACTTTAGGGAAACCAGTTTTGTAAATCATCAATGAAAATATGAGTATAAAAAGCATCACTTAAAATTCCTCAACAACACATCAAATTTTATGGTAAATAAAGCATTCTTTACTGCAGAAGGCCATGCAAGCGTCTTACTGACTGACTCGTCAGTAAATGCACATATTTTGTATACGTGTTGAAACAACAGAATTTATGTCTTAGAGGATGTCCGAACAACTAAGGTATGCACCAAAACTAATCTGTATATCCATGAGTCAGAAAACCAGGACAACAGGTTTTAATTACTACAAAACAAGAAAGAGAAGGACAATGGTCACCAAAGGGCACACTGGTGACTAATGAGTTATGACTAACAATATTTCAAAGACAGTTGCAACATAATTGGAAATGGTAGCAACTACATACTGGGAACAATGGTGATTATTGTCTGGGTCATAGGAAAATAATAGTATTTAAGTTAATATACTAATACTTCCTGAAAATTTACCAGAATTTAAATTACATCTATAGACTCACAAAAAGATATGTCCTTAACAGATAACTGTGAAAAGAATGCTTCCTTTGAATTCCCCAGCAAGTTTAAAATTGTGTTTCATCTCTGAAAAAAAAAAAAGAATTAAGGCCTCGTGCAAGGGCTCACACCTATAATCTGAGCTGTTTGGGAGGCCAGGGCAAGAAGATCGCTTGAAGCCAGGAGTCAGAGATCAGCCTGGGCAACATAATGAGACTCTGTATCTACAAAAAGTTTTAATAATTAACTGGGCATGGTGGCATACTTGGAAGGCTGAGGTGAGAGAATCACGTGAGCCTGGAAGGTCAAGGCTGCAGTGAGCTGTGGTCATGCCACTACACTCCAGTCTCAGAGACAAAGTGAGACATTGGCTCAAAAAATAAATAAATAAAAGAATTAAATCAAATAAAGGATGGATTCCCCAGTGAGGAGTTAAGACATATAATTCTTTTAAAATCATTTCGTAATAGAAAATCAGAGGAATAATGAAAAGAATTATACAGGCATTCAACTCCAGTCTTTCCCAGATCATTAGGAATAAACCTATAAGTTTGAGAGGTGGGGGACATCTTAAGATTATTTTACTGTTGTACTATAATTATTAAATATAAATATTTAATTGTAATTATTGGTAAATTTAAATCAGTGAGTATCCCATTTCTAGAACATTCAATTTATACTTGGACATCTAAACACACACAATTGCTTGTAAAACAGACTCTTCACATAATTAGAGTTCTAAAGTACTTTGATAGTCATGGTATAGTCCTTACTCTGAGAGAGTCAAAAAGAAAAAAAAAATCAACAAATAAATAAATAAATGACTTTAGTAGACAAGTCTCCCACTAAAAAGTGATCTTCGGAGGACCAAAGATAGTCAGCAATTTATCAATACTATTAACTTCCCTCTGCATAAACCCTAGCCTAGGGATAAACATATCTCGGCTACATTAATCTAATTCACAAATTAGAATAACAAAGAGAAACTCAGGCCTTTCAGGTCATAAATATCACTAAAGAGGAATAATTTGTTTCAAAGAGTTTTCAATTACATACCAAAAAGTTATGAATGTTCTTGGTCCAGTTCTGTTGTCTTTGACCATTACAGGGAAAAAAAAGAGAGAGAAAGAGAAAAGTGAGTCATGAGATTTCTGCCTGGCCTTAATCACCTAGGAGAAAATCAGAATCCCATCACATCAACCCCAAGAAGCAGCAAAAAATAGTAAGTTGGTCATCGTGATAATGTTAGAGTAGATAGCTCGGCAAACACAAACAGGTCAGGAAAGTCCCATTACCGCCACCACCCAGGAATGTCAGGCAATGTTAAACCATCAGGTGATGATCAGGCAGTTGTTAAATTGTCTCTCTAAAATAATAATAGGTGGCAGCTGGTGCCAGGGAAAGGCAGTCTCCCAACAGATAGGAAACACTTGAAGCTGGTGATCATCAGCTTTCTGATGAGATCTCAGGAGTTGGCCAATGGGCCCAAGTACGTGCAGTAAGAGGCAAAATGGCAGAGTTTAACTGGTATATGACCTCCCTCCAGAAACACTCAGCTGGTAAGGGAAAAATGCCTCAAGTGAGCACACACACAGCTTCAGTAAACACACTGAGCATGCTCTCCTCTCAAGTGCTGGCAGGCCACTACACATGCGGAAAGCCTGCCCTGAGGGAAGCATCAGGGAAGGAGAGACAGAAACCCCTGCACCATGCCAATGTGTGAAGCCCCGAGTCAAAGATCAAACAGGGCACTTAGATCTCTCAAGTTATTTGCTTGGCACTTTCCCAAATGTACTTTACCTCCTTTTGTCCCTGCTCTAAAACTTTTTAATAAGCTCTCACTCCTGCTCAACAACTTGCCTCAGTCTCTCACGCTATGTCATGCCCCTCAATTCCTTCGAGGAGGCAAGAATCAAGTTGCTGCAGTAAGCACCCCACTTCTAGAGCATTCAATTTATACTTGGGCCTCTAAACACACACAATTGCTTGTAAAATAGACTCTTCATATAATTAAAGTTCTAAAGTACTTTGATAGTCATGGTATATTCCTTACTCTAAGAGGCAAAAAACAAACAAAAAAAAAAACAGAAAAAGGAAAATCAATCAACTCATAAATAAATAACTCTAGTGAACAAGTCTGTACAGAGTCACCTCTGCTAACAATTTTCCAATGTCTCTCTCAAAAAATAAAAACAAAAGTTTTATCTCATAGGAAAGAAAATCTAGGAAGCAAATTACCACGAAATCATTAAACTGAGATTCTCAAAATGGAATTTTTTTCTAAAGAGGATAGTTAAAAATAATGTTCTAACCCTTTGAAGATACCCCATGATACATTTTTACTGCACTTTTAAATACCATGAAAGATGTGCATGTTCTTTCATGGCTTGAGAGCATCTATCCATTTTCTTGAAATTTTTCCAGTGGGAAAATGTTCAAATTAGTAACAACAATTCCATTCATTGCCTAAAGCATATATTTATAAAAACAGATTTTTCTTTTTTTAAATATATATATTTGCATCACACAGAAAAAGTGGTAGGAAGATATGATCTGTAAAGGACACATTTCAAGATATGTATTTTAATAACTCAATCTACTTGAGTACTAGGATTTTTAAAAATTTTTTCCAAAATTTTATTTTGAAAATGTTTAAAACTATAGAAAGTTTCTAGGAATAGGTAGCAATGAATACCTAGATGGCTTTCACCTTGATTCCCAAATTATAACAGTTTTTCATGTTTGCTTTATCTCTCTGTATATCTAAACATTTTGCTGAACCATTTAAGCCACTTGTAGACCTAAAGATGGTTTACCCTTACATACTTCAGCATGTACCTCCTAAGAGCAATGATCCTACCATAGTTACGTAATAATGATCACACTCAGGAAATTTTAAATTGACACAATGCTATCTATATACAGTCGAAATATTACAATTTTAACACTAATGTCTGTTTCAGTGTGGAAGATTTGTTATACCTTATTTTAAATCCGTGATTTAATCAAGGATCACCGAGGCATGTCTATAGTCTCTTTTTACCTCTCATGACATGTTTTCATAGAGTCCAGGCCAGTTGCTTTGCCTAACAGCCCTCAGTGTGGATTTGACTGATTGTTCCCTCATGACTAAGTCAAGCATTTTTGGCAGAGGTACTCACAGGTTGGAATGCTTTCCTGCTTTTTATACATTAGGAAAACCACATAACATGTTGGATTAATATTTTCTTTCAATCACTTAATAACACTTAGTGATTGCCTCCTATAAAGTAAATTTAGTGTCACAGTTTGCAATTCACAAAATGCTTTGATATAGATTAATTTATGCAATTTGCACTACAATCTCAAGAGGTAGGCTTTTTATTTTGGTCATCTTTTCTCTTCTGAATAGAATTTTATCCAAATTCATACAACTAGCAAGTCTAGTTCAGTGGCCAAAACTTAAGTGTAGAATTACTGTAAAACTCACCCTAGAGTAAGAAACCCCCTATTTTCATGTCAAATAAATCTAGGTCTTTTTTCTCTTTTGTAACTTGAACTCCCCATTGTCCAGACTCTTTGCCTTACAGTTCGTATTTTGTTGTGTTAAATTACAAGGTAGTGAGGTATCATGATTTAGCTAAACATTTTTTCAACCACAATTATTTCAAATTATAATAATTAAACCAGAAACAATGGGGGGGAAATGAGCATTAAATTAAAAGTGAGCAGTACGTTAAAATAAGCTAACACTCGAAGTGACTGGCTTTTCTTCCTGTATTTCCCTTTGCTTTGGTGCAGCTATCTTCCTTTCTCCCCAAACAAGATCTTACGTCACTTCCTCCTACTTTCCCAAACAATGAAAACAGTATTTCCTGATGTGGTCATCTATATGTTTACAAGAACTATTTAGCTATTAAATTAGGTAGTTTTTCTGATTTACTTTTTGCCTTGGAGGCTCACAATCACCGTGTCGTTTAGTTTAGAATCAAGTCAAGAAAAGCTCAGGAATCGGTGTATGTAACTTGAGTCACGACCAATAACACGAATCTCTAAGTAGACATTCCAGCCAGAGGAGAAACAAACAGGTTTCCCAACTTATAGGTCAAAGGTACTGAAGCGGGCAAAAGCCAGAAAAGGTTTAGAGTGATATTGAAATTTAAAAAGCAATACCAGCTGGGCATGGTGGCTCATGCCTGTAATCCCAGCACTTTGGGAAGTTGAGGCAGGTGGATCACAAGGTCAGGAGATGGAGACCACCCTGGCCAACATAACGAAACTCCATCTCTACTTAAAATACAAAAAAATTAGACGGGCATGGTGGCACGTGCCTGTAGTCCCAGCTACTCGGGAGACTGAGGCAGGGTGATCGCTTGAACCAGGAGGCAGAGGTTGCAGTGAGCTGAGATCACACCACTGCACTCAAGCCTGGCAACAGAGCAAGACTCTGTCCAAAAAAAAGCAATACCACCCAAGTCCAGGTAAGTGCAACTGCAGATGCTTATCTGGGTAGTGTTAGACTCAGCTATACCATCTAAATCATTTTCAGTATAGAAAGATCTTGAAGAAAATAGGGTGCAATTTTCCACTGACAAAAACCACTTTACTAAGACTCAAGCTAAAATAACAGATCAAGATCCATTTACTGCTTCATCCATGTACCATTTCCCCAACACTAAGTGATCTGAATATCTCACTTCAAAGTTAAAGCACGATTAGAGCAATTTAAAAGTCTGAATAACGACTGTGATATTATTGCCATTGTCCAGTGTTCAATTTCATAAAGAAGCAGGAACAGATTCCTGAAAAAAAAACCCAGAGAAAAAAATGAACTGTGTTTTCCACTTCTACAAAGCTCTTAGAGCATCACATGACTTTCTTTTGAATTGGCATATTACCCACCCCCTAAAAAAAACTCTATACTTTTATCCCAAGAAAAGCATTAGTCTTACTCATTTGAATTAGTTTTTAGGCCAAATGCAGTAAAAGAAGTTGCATAGATGCTTAAATGTATAAATTGTGGCAAGACAAGGAGTAGTAAGAAATGTTTCTACTGTGAAGTCTTTAATAGAACATGTATCATTCATTTTCCCCACTAATCCTCAACAGACTCCTATTATCTTCAAATAATAAGAGAGGCTGCCTGCCATTAATTCAATCACTGTGATTTCCTAAGAAATAAAGACTGATGTCTATTGAAAATTATTCCAATTATGTCTTTGAACATGAGTTCAAAACTGGTAAAATTACCACTTTCAATAATATATTAACCTCCTAATTGTTATTCTCACAATCATCTTAAAGCAAAGAATGACATTGGGGCCCAATTCTTTTATTCAACTTTGAGATACAATTATTTTTAAAACTTTGCTTAAGTTCAACCTACTTCAGGTGTAATCTAACCCTTTAAAATACATCCTAAGAAGCAATTTCTCTGCTTAAAAACAAAAACTGGGCCAAATCCTTTTTATTGTATCCCATAAAATCAAACTATGTAACCACTTGAAAATAAGTAGAAAATAACTAGGTAAAAATAGAGAAAAGATTCTCACGAAAGCACCAATGATAAAAGTACTGGAGGCTGGATGCTGTAGGTTATGCCTCTAATCCCAGCACTTTGGGAGGCCAAGGCTTGAGGATGAAACGACCCCAGTGAGAGAGCCAAGTATAGTGGGGTCCCCAACGTCCTCTGACCGGCTTAAGCACTGGGAGGCATGCACACTGGGGTAGAGCCACAGAATTTCACACGATTTGCAGAGGGGAGGATTCTGGCTTCTCCTGTTCCCAGGTTGTAACTGGGAATTCAGTCCGTGAGGCAGGAAGCCTACCAGCAGGACCCTTGCTTTGCTGGAGTACCTGTTTCCCCCCGCCACCTTTTTTTTTCCTTTTTGCTTACTAAACCCTCCCCTTCTCACCCTTCAAAGTGTCTATGAGCCTAATCTTTCACGCACGTGTGACAAGAACAGGGCTTTTAGCTGAACTAAGGAGAAACTTACAACACCTGGTGTTCGAGATCACCCTGAGCAACAGAGTGAGACCCTATCTCTTTCAAAAAATAAAAAATAATTTTTTTTTTAAAAAAGTACTAATAGCCCACATTTATTAAGGTCTGATTATTTAATTTGTACAGTCATGTGCTAGATGCTGCTCGTGCATTAAAGATTTCATTTTCACAACAACCCTGTGAAGGTGGTGCTGTGTGTGTTTGTTTTTTGAGACAGTCTCCCACTGCTGCCCGGGCTGGAGTGCAATGGCGCAATCTCCGCTCACAGAAACCTTCGCCTCCTGGGCTCAAGCGACTCACTGCTTCAGCCTCCCAGGTAGCTGGGGTTACAGGTGCCCGGCACCATGCCAGGCTAATGTTTTTGTATTTTTAGTAGAGACAGGGTTTCACTATGTTGGCCAGGCTGGTATCGAACTCCTGACCTCGTGCTCTGAACAGAGAGCATACGGGGGTCTAGGTTAGTGACCTCTGCACCAGTATCTGCTGCCTCTTCCCACACTGCTAGACTTCTTGGCTCATCTTGGCTTTTGCCGGCAGCGCCAGTGGCTGTCCCTCCAGTCCAAGCTTTTGTGGGCCACAGTCCATCAGCTAGTCTGTACATGCTAAACCAAACTGCAGAGGAGTTTAGCCTCTCTTCCCCAGGCTTTGGGACTCTTGCAATGCTCCTGGTCATACCTCTGTCCTGAAGTGTCTGGAGCTCTCTGACAGCCAGGAGGTGACTGCTTGTCTCACACACACACACACACACACACACACACACACACACACACACACTCTTAGCAGTTGGCCACCACCTAATGTAGCAGGTCGTGTTAGCACACTGTCTTTCCTGACACTGTTCAAAATATTAGTTCCAAATTTTTAGCAATATGAAGGAGCTAACAGCTACTACTCTCAAACTTCTCAGTGTTCTGAGTGTAAATATGCTGTGAGCTCTGTGCATACATTTCATGAGAATAAAGGAAGCACAGGGAGATAGGGGAAAAAAAAGGGAACAAGAGAGAAATGAAGGGAAAGGAGCCCTTTGGGGCATGCAGTTTCCAAGGTGTGTCTTGTTGGGTTTTGACCAGTTAGAGGGCACCAAGAGGACAGGAACACCAGCGGCAGGGGAAGGAGCTGCTATAAGAAGAGATGTGGCCGGGCGTGGTGGCTCATGCCTGTACTCCCAGGGAGGCTGAGGTGGGTGGATCACAAGGTCAATAGATTTAGACCATCCTGGCCAACATGGTGAAACCCCGTCTCTACTAAAAATACAAAAATTAGCTGGGTATGATGGTATGCGCTAATAATCCCAGCTACTCGGGAGGCTGAGGCATGAGAATTGCTTGAACCAAGGAGGCGGAGGTTGCAATGAGCTGAGATCACTCCACTGCACTCCAGCCTGGTGACAGAGCCCGACTCCACCTCAAAAAAAAAAAAAAAAAAAAAAAAGAGGCTGTAAAGAAGACAAGGGAGTGTGAAACACAAAAGTCACTTCTCAGTTCCACCGCTGCCTTCCCTGCTTCTCCCAGAGGTCAGCGTCACACCTTTTCACCTGTCTAGCCTACCCTCAACTCCACCGCACGCCCTACAAACTCCCAGACTAGGGATTCATTTGTGGCAACTACAAACACCCAGGAAAAACTCCGTATCTCTCCTTAACCAAAATGTATGTACCACATAAAATGCTGTTCAAATGAATATCATTCTCAATGGCTTTGGATAAAAACAGAGAAAGAACATTAAGGTGAGAAAAGCTGACAGGGTCCCAGCTATAGTGGAGGTCAGGAGGACTGGACGAAGAAGGGCTGGATGTAGATCCTAAACGTGTGTTACACAATGACACTGCTCTCTCTGCTTCTCTATTGGTCCAAAGTCATTGCATTTCTTTATTTTTTTCTCTTTTCTCTCTCTCTCTCTCTCTTTTTTTTTTTTTTTTTTTTTTTTTTTTTTGAGAAAGAGTCTTTCTCTGTTTACAGGTACCAGGCTGGATTTCAGTGGCGTTATATAAACTAAAATCAAACACCACC
>CAUYQU010024653.1:0-20750 GCA_963574635.1 Cheracebus regulus | reverse complement strand
GACCTCTGATATCCTTTCTTCTGCTTGGTCAATTCGGCTGTTGAAACTTGTGCATGCTTTGCGAAGTTCTTGTGTTGTGTTTTTCAGCTCCATCAATTCACTTATATTCTTCTCTAAGTTGTCCATTCTCATTAGCATTTCACTAAATTTTCTTTCAAGGTTCTTAGTTTCTTTGCATTGGGTTAGAACATGTTCTTTTAGCTCACAGAAGTTTCTTATTATCCACCTTCTGAAGCCTGATTCTGTGAGTTCATCACACTCATCCTCCATCAGGCCTTGTTCTCTTGCTGATTAGGAGCTGCGATCCCCTGTAGGAGGAGAGGCATTCTGATTTCGGGTATTCTCAGCCTTTTTGCACTGGTTTCTTCCCATTTTTGTGGATTTATCCACCTGTCGTCTTTGTAATTGCCGACTTTTAGATTGGGTCTCTGAGTGGACGTCCGGCTAGTTGGTTATGAAGTTTTTTCTGTTTCTTAGTTTTCCTTTGGCGGGCACCCCTTCCCCACAGAGCTGGGCCTTCCCGGGTTCAGTTGTGCTTGCTGTGCTTCCCGGGTTCAGCTGTGCTTGCTCTCAGTCCTCAGCGCTTCCAATTGCTCTTCTCCTTGTGGGAATGGGACCAGCGGAGCCCGACTAAAAGGGCACCCAGTCCCGTATACTCCACACCGAGAAGTGCCACGCTGGGGCACCGGCAAAACAGCTGTGCCGGCCAAAAGAGTCATGCTGGCGACCTGTGTGGCTCCTTCGCCGGGAATCTCCCAGTTTGTGGGCATCAAAAATTCGTCTGCAATTGCGGCATCCACTCACTCTCTGTGCTTTCACTGGGAGCTACAATCCTGAGCTGCTGCTACGTGGCCATCTTGGATCTCTCTCTTATAAAAACTTTCAAACATGACTGGCCTTGTGAAATTAAATACTGTCAGCTATGTATACATATGATTAGAACCACTGCTTTTCTTTAGGAAGTTACTGATAAATCTAGGGAAATACATACTTACTCCTTTCAGTTCAGGACAATCTTCTTAGAGGTTGTCTATGAAGCATTTGCAAAGTTTGCCACAGTTGTTTCTGTTAGCTTAACTGTATTCCAGTTTTCCAGTATTATGTTAGTTAGTTATTGGTACATAACAAACTAAAAATTAAGTGGCATAAAGCAACAGGCATTTATTATCTCAGAATTTCCATGGATCAGAATCTAAGAGCAGCTTAGCTAGAGGTCTCCTTAGTCTGTCATGCAGTTGCAGTCAAGGTAGTGGAGATATTGAGCACTGCTGCAGTCTCAACTGAAAGACTGACTAGGCAGGGCATTGGGAGGTCAAGGCAGGCGGATCACGAGGTCAAGAGTTTGAGACCAGCCTGGCCAATATGGTGAAACCCCGTCTCTAATAAAAATACCAAAATTAGCTGGGCATGGTGGCATGCACCTGTAGTCCCAGCTACTCAGGAGGCTGAGGCAGAATAGCTTGAACTCAGAAGGTAGAGCAGTGAGCCAGAATGGTGCCACTGCACTCCAGTCTGGGCAACAGGGATCACTCCATCTCAAAACAAACAAAAAAAACCCTGACTGACTGAGGAGGTGGGAGATTTGTTTCTGAGTGCAGTTAGTGGTTTTGGCTGACCTCACTAACACCATAGTTCTTTCACCTAGTGACCTCTCTACAAGGCTGACATTTGAAGCAACAGTTGACTTTCCCCAGGGTAATCTATCTACAAGAGACTTAGAGACTGCACGCAAGATGGAAGTCACAGTCTCTTTATAATCTCATCTCAGAAGACACATCCCATCACTTTGACTGTATTCTGTTCATTAGAAGTGATTTAGGGCCTCGTGTGGTGGCTCACATCTGTAATCCCAGCCCTTTGGGAGGCTGAGGCTGGAGGATTGCTTGAGTCCAGGAGAATATAACTTTGCCAACTTTAGTTGGTAAAACTAGAAGAATGAGATTAAATGGGAAACTGCAGAAACACCAATAGAGCGAATGCCTTCAAGGCATTAGAAGACCATTTCAAGTACTATGAGAAGCTACCACTTAGGGAAGAATAGGTTCAAGATTTTCTTCAAGGAGGTGACAAAAGCCCAAAGCAAGCAGACAACTGCTAACTTGTTTTGTCACAGCCAATTAAGATCCTCAGGTATCTTTAAGACCAACAAATAATGTAATTCTTGGGAATTTTTTGTTTCTGTTGTTGCATTTGTTTTGATATGTTCCTGTATTTGGTATTTAAAGTGAAGGAGAGCTGAGAACTGTGTTCCTACCAGAACCAAAGCACCTGTCTATAGGCAACATTTAGAGTAATCTATGTTAAAATAGTTACTAAACAAAAGGTCAGCACCCTTTTTCCTGTTTCTTTTAGTTGATTGCAAGCTCTTCATTCTAGAGTTGGGTATTCTGACTTCCCAAAGACCAGTAACTCCAAATATTATGCTTGATTTGTAGTGGGCCCTAAGAAAATTTTGTCTGACTTAATAAAACTTGTTTCTAATGAATATTTCTCTCTTTTTTAGCTATTTGAAAAAAAATTTGTTCTACTTTGTTGATGTCTCTGTAGAAGCTTTTATCACAATGCTTGGCGTGTAACAAACACTCAATAAATGTTCCTTACTCTTTTGTGGAAGAAACATACTAAATCTCTATGTAGTGTTAAGTGCTTTATGGCATGCAGAAGTAATCTTTAATAGTGCATGGGTGTTATATATTTTTAAACCACCTTAAATTTAAGGAATGCGTAACTTGGCTGTTGCTTAAATTCCTACATATTTTTTACCATTACTAACTCATCTTGAATTATAATTGAAATTAATTTTTGACTTAATTTTAAAAACGAAATACTTAGGTGATTTTATTTTTCTCTTACCACCTTCATTTTCCAAAAACAAAACAAATATTTGATACTGCTTAATCCAAGATCTGGAAGTTTCTTGTAAATTACTACGATTATTACTATTGATGTGCATGTGCTTCCTACTTATAAACTAATGCTATTTTCCTTGTCCTTTTGTTTCACTGCTGTTTCCATCCTGATGCATTTTGCTTCTTCCTGATTTGGACTGTATTTGTTTGCTGCTCAATTACCCTGCATTAAAAGCTTCTTGGTGATAGCAAAGATGTCCTTGGGCCATCAAGTAAGTAGCTAAAGTTTGAACGGCATGTTTGGGGACATGATAATATTTTAATGTATAATTATTATGAAAGCCAAATGGTGTTTCAATTTTGAATTATTAAGTCTTCTACTTTTCTTTCCAGGAATTGAAATACAAAGTAAAGAATATAAATGGTCATTTAGTACCTAGTGCCCATCTGTTCTCATTGTCCATCTGAAATTCACAGGCAGTGTTTGTAGATTTATGTCTTGATTATCTAAAGATGCATTATTTACTTAGTTATCTAACTCATAATTTGGGACTCTTCTTCATAGTATTTATTTCTACAGTTATTACAAAGCATAGATGTAGCACAAGGATTTCACTGCCATTTGAAAGGGAGAAATACTTTTGTCAGAATTTTTACATAATCATTTGAGTATGAAAATTGTTTTATACTTGGGTATTTTAGAAGTGCACATTTTACTTTAGGGATTTAGAAGATGTGTCCTTGAAAATTATATCCAAATCACCTCAACAGATTTTACTGAGAGCTTTTTGGGGCAGGGAGTGGCAGACACTGTGCCGACTTTGGAGATACATAATGAATAAAATATGATTCCTCCCCCTAAAAATTTTTATAGTCTAGCTAGGGAGTAAGAGAGACAATTTTTATATTAAAAATCATAGAATTGCTGAGGTGAAAGGAACCTCAGAGATTATCTAATAAAGCATTAATTTTGTAGAGGAGAGCCTGAAGCTGGGATAGGACAAATATCCAAGAACTTAGAATTGGTTATTAGTCCAATGTGTCTTCCTTCTACTGTTATTCAAAAATAGAAGGAAACTGTTAGTTTGCTGCATTCAAGTATAACTAAACAGTTAAAATTTGACTGCATCATTAATAAGGTGAAGATTTTAATTTTATTGATTAGCAATATAGGAAATTATATTGATTTAGGAAGTTTATTATTCTTAATTATCTGATTATTGCAAGTCAGTTTACTGTTCTGGGACTTATATTTCATTGATCTAGGAAAGGAACTGACTGAAATAATGGTAAAGGTTTCTTCTAACTATAAACATTTTTAGTCTAGATCAGTTGCTGTTTCTCTCTAACTGGTTATAGTATATATGTATTTTGTTTTCTAAGAAGAGAGGATTTAAAGTAATATGCTAAATTCCTTTTTTTAATTCTTATTTTTTAGAGACAGAGGACTCACTCTGTCACCCAGACAGGAGTACAGTAGCATGATCATAACTCACTGCAACCTTGAACTTCTGGGCTCAAGGGATATTCCTACCACCTGAGTAGCTACGACTCCAGGCTTTTGCCACCACACCTAATTAATTTTTAAATTTTTTTGTAAAGATGTGGTCTTGCTTTGTTGCCCAGGCTGTTCTTGAACTCTTGGTCTCAAGTGATCCTCTGCCTTTGTCTCCCAAAGTGCTGGGATTTACAGGTGTGAGTCACCGTGCCTAGCCCATTTTTCATTCTTAAATTCAATAATTCACAGTATTTATAAATACTATTTATTATACAATCATCATTAGGAGTAGAAATCTTTAAAAAAACATCAAAATGTTGTTTTTGGTTTTCTTGAGACAGGGAGTGCAGTGGCACAATCACAGCTCACTGCAGTCCCAACCTCTCCCAGACTCAAATCATCTTCCCACCTCAGACTCCTGAGTAGCTGGTAGTACAAGCATGTGCCACCACACCCAGCTAATTTTTTTATTTTTATTTTTTGTAGAGACGGGAGTTTTCCTGTGTTGCCAAGGCTGGTCTTAAACTCTTGGACTCAAGTGATCCTCCTTCCTTGGCTTCCCTAAATGCTGACATTGCAGACATGAGCCACTGCACCAAGCTTCAAAATATTTTTATGTTTTGTTGTTCAACCTTGTGATGCTTGGCGTTATGATTTCAATGGATTCTTCAGTTTCTTTAATTACCTCGTATATTTAGACATTGACTCAGGTGAACTGGATGACACTGCTGAGCTTTATAAATAGAATAGCATTTTAAATATTAACTCAAGTATTTTATCTTAGGAACTGGGTTTTTATAAATGGAGATCTTTTTTACTTGGAATAGAAGAAATTTACTTAAGGTTATATATTTCAAGCATATATAAATAAAAATAGACAACATAATATTAGAGATGACTTCAGAATGTAATCTCCCAAGTATTAAAAGGCTGGAGCTGTATGGTCATTTATTAGAGACCATATATCTTTTAAAGTGAAGTACAGTTGACCCTTGAACAAGACAACTTTAAACTGCTCGGGTCCACTTCTATGTGTATTTTAAAAAATAAATATATTGGAGATTTTTTCTGAGATTTGTGACAATTTAAAACTCACAGATGAACTGTGTAGCTTAGAAACAGAAAAAATAAAGGTTTGGTGTATCATGAATGCATAAAATACTAGTTTATTTTCTCACTACTATAAAATATACACAAATCTATTACAAAATAAAAATTTATCAAAACTTTCACACACACTGTACATGTTGCTATTCCCAGTTGAGAAAAATGTCAGCAAACATAAAGATACAGTATTAAATCATAACTTCATAACATTAACTAGTACATATAATACTACTGTAATGATTTTCTAGCCACTTCCTGTTACTACAATGAGCTCAGGTGTTGCTAGTATCTACTTAAAATGCTGTGTGACCCTAATCATCTCTGCATGAACAGTTCTTTGCTCCAGTAAATCACATATTGCTTTAGAAAGTCATTTCTCACAGTTCTTACCTATTTTCATCATGTTTTGTGCAGTATTTTAAACCTTGAATAACGCTGTGAGACCCATATGAAGTACCACTAGTGATGCTTCAAGTGCTCCCAGGAAGCAGACAAAGGTCATGACATTACAAGAAAAAGTTTAATTGCTTAATTTTTTTTTTTTTTGAGATTGAGTCTCGCTCTTTAGCCCAGGCTGGAGTGCAGCGGCATTATCTTTGCTTACTGCAACCTCTGCCTCTTGGGGTCCTGGCTCAGGCAATTCTTCTACCTCAGTCTCCCAAGTAGCTGGGATTACAGGCACGAGCCACCATACCCAACTAATTTTTGTATTTTTTAGTAAGAGATGGGGTTTCACCGTATTGGCCAGTCTGGTCTTGAACTCCTGACCTTGTGATCTGCCTGCCTTGCCCTCCCAAAGTGCTGGGATTACAGGCATGAGCCACTGTGCCTGGCCTAATTGCTTAATGTTTAGCTGTAGATTGTGGTCTGCAGCTGTGGTTGCTGCTATTTCAAACTGACGATTCATCTTGTAAATAGATGGCATAAACATGGTATCAGTAAATACAGTATAGTACTGTAATTGTATTTTCTCTTACGATTTTCTTAATAGGATTTTCTTTAGCTTATTATGTATATACTGTATTACATAATACAATATGTAATGCATATAACAGACACAATATGTGTTAATTTGACTCTTTGTGTTATGTATAAGGTTTCTGGTCAACAGTAAACAGTAGGCTATTAGTACTTAAGTTTTTGGAGAGTCGAAAGTTAAATAATGCATTTTGTTTTTTTGGGCACAGAATCTTGCTCTGTCACCCAGTGCAGTGATCTGATCTTGGCTCACTGCAGCCTCTGTCTCCCAGATTCAAGCAATTCTCCTGCCTCAGCCTCCGGAGTGGCTGGGATTACAGGCATGTGCCACCATACCCAGCTAATTTTTGTATTTTTAGTAGAGATAGGTTTCACTATGTTGGCCAGGCTGGTCGCCAACTCCTGACTTCAAACGATATGCCCGCCTCCTGAAGTGCTGGGCCTCCCAGAATGCTGGGCCTCCCAGAATGCTGGGCCTCTTAAAGTTCTGGGATTACAGGCATGAGCCACCGCACCCAGTCCCTAAATGTACATTTTTGACTGCTTAAAGGTTAACTGTAATTTCATGGTACTTGATTAGGATTTGTACTATTGAATGAGAAAAAACTACATGCTGTATACTGACATTTAAATTATTGGAGTATTTAAGAAAAGTTATACCTTAGAAGAGGCATAGGAATTATATCCAGATTATTATTTATGACTTTAAAAAATTACTTCATCTTATTTTAACTTCCACTTAAATGCAGACTTTGAAACTTGTAAAATTCCTCAAATTTTATATTGATAAATTAAATTCAGAAGGTAAAAATGTTAGTTTTGGATTCATGTTCTCCTTAGAAGATGTAGCAGATATGTTAATTAACTATTTCAGTGTGATTTCTACTAAAGATGAGTAATTTGAGTAGCAAAGCAGGTTACTTTACTTCTACTTGAAGTAGAAACAGCAGAGGGCACTGTAATGTTATCTTTGGTAGGTGAGTCAGTGAAACTGCACTGGAATCACACAATGATTCATTTGCCAAATATCTATTGAGTCATTTAGAGAGTATTTAGTGAGTATCAGTTATATGCCAAGGGATACAGAAATAAAAGTCACTGTCCCTCTTAAACTTATATTTGAATAGTCTCCTATTATATAACTGATACAGGACATCATGATTTTTATATTCCCCAGCCTCTTTTGTCTGTATACTTGTTAATGCTTGTGAATGGGATGGGGGAAAACAGACAGATGGGCTGTCTGGGTTTTTTTGGTAAAGAAGTGTACTCTGTATATTGCTGTTTCTGCATGCTCTCTTACTTCGTGGTTATCAAAATCATGGGTGGATAGAGCTAACTTTACACTTCAGGCTGTTTTAAAGTTATTCAAGACATAGACACCTATGTTTTACTGATAGAATCCTAAAACCTACATTAATTCTGATAGAGGTTCTTTTAATGTATTTTAAATTAGGATTAAATGTTCTGTCTGATACATACAAAAGAATACGTGACATATGTAAATGGGAGCATAATTATACAATGAGCACTTACTGACCTATTACTCAGCTTAAGAACTAGAATCTTCTATGTATCTTAGGTCTTTATGTCTGCTGCTTTTTTATCCCTGAACCTTCCCCAAGAGAGCATGACTAGATTTTGTGGTTTTTTTTTTCTTTTTATTCTTTGTTTTGTAAAAAATACATTTTCATTTTTTAATTTTTTAGTCACGTATGTATTACTAGATTTTGCTTGGTTTTTAATTTTAAAAGAATGACATCGTGGTTTATATAATTTTCTAGGATGTGATTTTTGTAGTTAGCTTTTTTTTCTTTTTAAAGAGACGTATCTTGCTCTGTTGCCCACACTGGAGTGCATTGGTGTGATCACAGCTTACTACAGCCTTGAACTCCTGGGTTCAAATGTGCTTACACCTCAGCTTCCCTAGTAGATGGGACTACAGATGCCTGCCATGCTGGGACTGCAGCATGAGCTACCATGCCCAGCTAACTTTAAAAAAAGTTTTTTGGTTTTTTTTGAGACAGGTCTTGCTATGTTGCCTAGGGTGGTCTTGAACTCCTGGCTTCAAGCAGTCCTCCCACCTCAGCCTCCTGAGTAGCTGGAATTACAGATACAAGCCACTATGCCTGGCTCTAGTTAACATTTTATTTTCAGTATTCAAAATATAGAATATTTTCTATATTTATAGATATAGAACTAGATCATTCCTTTTTAGTGCTGTATTTTCATTATATGCATATACCACAGTTTTTTTCATTTTTTTTCAACTGATGAATATGCTATTTTGGTTTTTGCTATTATGAACAGGGTTGCTGTGAACATTCTTATTCTTGTTTCTTGGTACACACCTATAAGAGTTTTTCTAGATACAAAGAGTGGAATTGTTGGATCCACAGGGTCTTCAGTTTTATATAAGAAGCTCAAATTGTTTTCTTAGTGCTTGTATCAACTTATACTCCACTAACAGTGGGTAAGGCATCTTGTTGATCCCATCCTCTTCAGTATTTGGTATTATCAGACATTAATTTTTGTTAATTTTACTGAGTATAAAAATTATTATCTTGATTTGCCTTTGCCTCATTACTAAAGAGGATAAACATCTTTTCATACATTTATTGCCTGTTTTCATTTTTTTCTATGAATCACTGTTCAAGTCTTTGCCCTATTTTGCTATTATGTTGTTCTTTTTCTGTTGATTTACAGAAGTTATTTTTTTTAAGAACAATCTAAATACCAACCTTTTGTTAATTATGGGTGTTGCAAATATCTTGTTTTGTGCCTTTTCAGTGTATGATACCTTTAAATAAATTTATAATTTTAATATTGAACTTACTGATTTTTTACTTTTTTGGTTAGTGCTTTTTTGGGTCTTTTTAAAGTTATCTCTGTTTCGAGTTTATGAAGATATTCTCTTATTCTAAAGGTTTTCAGGTTTTGCTTTTTATATTATGTCTGTAGTCTTCATAGAACTATTCTTTGTGTGTGGTAAGAAGTAGAGTTCTATCTAACTTTTCCAATATTGATGACCAGTTGATAACTTCATATCGTTAACTGAGTAATTTATTTTCCCTATTTCTGTTGTATATCTGGGCTCCATAAATGTATATGTGTCTGTTTCTGAAAGCTATCTGCTATGCTCTTTAGCTCTCTCTGCATCAGTACCATACATTTAAAATTATTTTTTATAATTATCTTTAGGAATCAAATGAATCTTGAATTTAGTAATTGAAAGAGACACCATATAGTTTATGATGTTTTATAGAAATGTAAAGTTGTTTGATTTATTTATTTAACAGAATTTTATTGAACATTTTAGTATGCTAGGAAGCAACACCTTCAATATGGCAGAAAGTTTACCAGGACCTGAGAATTTATGGGAAAATAAGGCAGACGAAATTTCCTTTCTTCACGGAATTTAATGTTTAATAGAGGAAGACAAGCATAAATAAACTATATCATTTCAGATAATGATAGGTGCTGCAATGAAAATCATGTAAAGTGGTAGAGTAACTCTAAGGTGGTGGGTACTAACCCTAAAAAAAAAATGCTAAATTGTGCTGTGTTAAAATTAAGAATGTATCAAAAAGCATCATGAAGAAACCAAAGGGCTTTTCTGAAGAGATGACATTTGAGCCTAGACAACAAATGAGAGGAGCTAATAATCTGATGACCTGGGGAAGGAGTATTCCAGGTAGAAAGAGCAAGAGATATAAAGCCCTGTGACTGGGGCAAGATGGCCTTTCTTGAGGAAATAACAAGATGATTATGGCAGGAGCCAAGTTAGTGACAGGAGAGTGGTAGAGAATGAGGTTGGAACGAGAAGCAGGCCAGACTCTGTTGAATCTTCAGGTTATGGATTTTATTATAAATGTAATGGGAAACCAATGAGAATATTTCTGCATACTGGAAATCTAATTTGTGATTCAAAAAGATAGCTTGGTAAGAGAAAGAGAAAAATAAAAACACATCTAAGGATTTGGCTTGAGCAAGTAGCGGGAGGGGAGTAGTGATGGCACAAACTGAGACTGGGGAGAGGCAGGTTTGGAGGATGAGCAGAATTAAAAATTACATTCTAGATTTGAGATGCCTGTAAATAATTAAGAGGTGATTATAAAGGAGGTGACAGTTGGGTATGTGAGTTTGAGTTTAAGGGGAGATAAAAAGTTGGGAGTCATCAGTCTAGGTTTTTTTTAAATTGCCTTGGAAAAATGATTTTTTACATTTTGGATGAAAAGTGTAAATGTTTTCATATTTTCACTTTGGAATCTAAGGAGCTGAAATAAAATTTTGAAAACTTTATTACAAGAGAAAACATATTAAACTAATTTGATTTAAAAGATGTGATTATAAAAATGTGAATGTGAAATTATGAATGTCTGTTGAAAAATGGGGTCTGTTGAGATGGGGTTTTGCCATGTTGGCCAGGCTGGTCTCAAACTCCTGACCTCAGGTAATCCACCTGCGTTGGCCTTCCAAAGTCCTGGTAAATCAGCCTTTCTTAAGATGAAACTCAAGTTTTTATAGGTTGAAATTACAGAAACATAAAATGAAAGAATGTGAAGATCCTCAGGTACTTTGAACTTGCAGTTTGCCTGGTTTCTTCATTGAGTGTTTTCACTTTGTTTCCTCTCTCTGAAACTGGGAATTGCTCTCCTGTATGAGATTACTAAGTTGGCCAAATGGTTGAGAAGCAACTTCAAAGCACTACTTAAATTGGTTATTGGGGCAGCAAGCTTTAAGAGACAGACTTTGGGACCAAATGTTTCTGAGTTAGAATCTTGTCTCCATTACTTTCTATTTAGCCTCAGGCAAGGCAATCTGACCTTCAAGTTTCCCTCTCTAAAACAGTTATCGTACTGACTTTCCATGAAAAATTAGAAATTAGAGTAGAAATTCTGGTGAATGTCAAATATTATTTTATACTGCTAATAATTTGTAGTTTTTCTGATTACTAATGAGGCTCATATCTTTATATGTGTATTGACCATTTGTAAACTTTTGTGTGTGTGTGAAATGACTGCCTTTTGCTTATTGTTTTGGTAAATATAAAGAGTAGATAGCCCAATGGAAGGCACACACAAAACCTTAGAGTGCCTTTCATTATCAGCTGGATGTATATTTTCATTTTTATAATGTCTGTAATTTGTATATTTGACTCACATACCTGTCAATTTTTCATGGATCAATAACAAACCAGCATGAAAACAAGATGACTGAGAATTTATTAAAGGGTTGAGTTGGTAAAATGAATATAACCACCAAGACCATTTCAGTTTTGATCTTATTCCATGTTATTAGCTATACTATTATGTAAATCTGTGACATTAGTACTAATTTTCCTCTTCTTTCCTTGAGCTGTTGTAGCAAATAGTGACGAATCTCAACTTCTGACACCAGGAAAGATGAGTCAGCGCCAAGGAAAAGAAGCTTATTCAACGCCAACCAAAGATTTGCATCAGCCATCTCTCAGTCCAGCAAGTCCTCATAGCCAGGGTAGGAAGTTGTGGTTTTCATGTTTTTTTTTTTTTTTTTTTGGTTTTCATGTTTTGTTTTGTTTTTGTTTTTGGAGGGGAGAGGGGATAATGACATTTTGGGACTATCTTATTATTTTTTTAACTATTTGGTTTTATAAGGGGTTTTGTTTGTTTTGTTTAGGTCATCTGTAATACTCTTGAAATGAATACACTTTCTTTTAGACTTTTAATTTTTCTAGTATTCTCCAACATACTTCCTTAGTTGTATTATTCATCTAATTTGGTGATTCTCACACTTTTTGGTCTCATGGTTCCATTGTAGTCTTAAAAATTATTGAAGACTGTGAAATGCTTATGTTTATGTGGGTTATATCTATTGATATTTATGATATTATAAATTAAAACTAGAAATTTAAATTTTTAATTCATTTAAAGTAATAAACCCCTTACATGTTAATATAAGTAACATTTTTATTAAGAATTACAGTATTTTCTCTCCCTCTGCCCTCCAAACTTTGATTGAGAAGGTTGGTATTGGTTTCTCCCAGGATTTCTCAACCTTGGCACTATTTCTTAACCTTGGCACTATTTTGGCTTGGATAATTCTTTGTTGTGGAGGGCTGTCCTATGTGTTAAATGATGTTTCGCAGTATCCCTGGCCCCTTCCCAGTAGATGTGAATAGCACTTTCCCCAGTTGTGACAACCAGAAATGTTTCCAGATGTTGCCGAGTGTCCCTTGAGGGACAAAAATCACCCATGATTGAGAACTGCTTTTTGATAGTTTTCGCAGATTGCTTTAATGTCTAATACTGCATTTTTGTATCTGATGTGATGATCCAATTGAAGTATATGAATAAAATCTGCGTGTGTGTGTGTGTGTGTGTGTGTGTGTCTGGAAAAGGAGGATTACGTTATTAGATTTTGTACATAATTATAGATATTCTTTGATAATATGCCAAAACTTGACTAGTAGTAATTTTCTTAATGTTAATTGCAATCTGGAATCTGAAATGAAATGCTATCAATACGCTTTCCTTAATCTGTTAAAATTCACTGGTCTCTCTTGAATTTTGAATGGCTCTTTACTCATGCATGATTTTGTAACATCATGCAATAGACATTTGGAAAATACTTGTTCAGTGAATTATGCAGATCTTCCGAGTGTTGACACATTACAAAATACATTATAGAGAAGGGCTTTATGCACACTTCTCATTTTGTTGCACAGAATATTAATATCATGTATACTAAAGGTTCAAGAGCAGTAATTTTTACTTCTTCATCAAGGACATCTGTAAGTGAAACTCATTCTTCTGTGAGTGCGTGGCTGAAGCATTCAGTGCCTATTACTCTAGTTTGGTGCCTCTGCCTTGATTTGTGCTAAGGTGCCAGCAGTTTTACCCAACATTGCTTTTGCTCCATCAATGAAAATGGTAACATAATGAAAAAGTGTTATGAAACTAGTTTTCACCTTGTAGACCCTCTGGAAAGGTCTTTGAGTACTCCCAGAAATTCAAGGCTCACTCTTTCTGATTCATAGTTGATCAGTTTTGTATAACGGATTCTGCTCCTCAGCTGAAGTTTAATCAAATGTACTTAAATCTCCTGTGGTACTACTCGTAGCTGTGGTGGAAAGACTTCTGTTTTTAAAACTGAGAAATGAAATCTGGTGTTTTGAAAGTTAATGTGTACTTAGGTTATTGAGTGTTTTTAAAAATTAAATTTAGAGTTCTGTCATACTTTGAGTAATCAGTCAGGTTTGATGTTGTAACTTTATGAATTATCTTTTGAAAGTTGGCTTTAGTAACTTTTTAAATGAGTACTACCTTGTAAATAGTAAGTTACATGGTAATTTTCTACTTTATTTCAATAGAAGATGTTTTCCTAGTCATATATTAGATGGAAACACTTTCATATAGCATTGTAAGAACCATAAAAATTTTATGTAACAAGATGAAAATAATTACTATAACATATATTGCTTAGTTGTTTATTGTATTTTTGGAAAGTTAGCAATTTTGTTGCCAAAATGCTTTTTGGAAGACCTGGAAATACACACTCTGGTGTAAATAAGCTTCATTAAGATAAAATTCTGAAAGAATGCAGCGGACCTGGTTTTTTGCACTGTGCACCAGAATATTCACAATAATAGATATGGTTTCTCCGATTCATTTATCTGTGCACTAGAATATTTAGAGGAATTCTTTAACTTAGGAGTTAATGAACAAAGGGTTAGTTACTAATAATTAAAACTACACTTGTTTATATTTATCATGAATGTTTTCAGGCAAACAGAAAGTTAAAGAATACCGTGAACACTAATATACCCATTGTGTAGATTAAGCAGTTATTAACCTTTTGTTTTGTTTCATTTATTTGGAGTAGGCTTAAATATTTAGAGTAAATTACAGACTTCATGATGTACTCCCAAAAATGTGTCTCTAAAAAATTAGCACATTTTTTATATAACCTTTATTACATCTAACAAAATTGATAATTACTTAACATAACCTAACATCTACTTTGTATTTAAATTTCGCCTAGTTTTCCCCATATCTTTCTATAGTAGGTTTATTGAAATCAAATAAAATCCATACATCTTAATTCGGTTATGTCATTTTATCATTAATGCTAAAGCATCTCCTTGTTTACTTTTGTTTTCTTTTGTGCCTTTGACTGTTTAAAGAAGCTAGGCTGGCCAGGCTCAGTGGCTCACTCGCGCCTGTAATCCCAGGACTTTGGGAGGCCAAGGCGGGTGGATCACCTGAGATCAGGAGTTCAAGACCAGCCTGGCCAACATGATGAAACCCCCTTGCCTACTAAAAATGTAAAAAATTAGCCGGGCATGGTGGCAGGCGCCTGTAATTGCAGCTACTCGGGAGGCTGAGCCAGAAGAATTGCTTGAAGCCAGGAGTTGGAGGTTGCAGTGAGCTGAGATGGTGCCATTATACTCCAGCCTGGGCAATAAGAGTGAAACTTTGTCTCAAAAAATAAAAAAAGAAAATAAACTAGGCCAATATCCTATAGACTGTTTGGCTTTTTCAGATTTGTTTGATTGCTTCTTTGCAGTATTACTTAATTTGTTTCTCTATCCTCTGTATCTTCTGTAAACTAGGAGTTAAATGTAAAGGCTTGATTACATTTATTTAGGTAGAGCATTTTTGGCAAGAATACTTTGTAGGGAGTATGTAGTACTTCACGCTACATCACATGAGAGTTCGCTTAATATCTGATTGTCCTGCTGCTAGTGATATGAGATTGATTGGTAGATTTAGGTGAGGATAGCCTGATTCTCTTTATTGAAAGTTGCATCCTTTCCTTCCTTATGACTTGAAAGTGAAGGTAAAGATATATTTGGCACCTTGCAAAAATCCTGTTCCTCGTCAACTTTTTACAGAAAGATGTTTGACCTTTGATGATCATTAATTGAATCAGTTACAATAGTAGGAGTTGAAAAATGGTGGTTTTGTAATTCTGTCATTTTTAATGAAAATTTTATTTAAAGAAGAGATCATCACTTAGGGTTACTTGGTAAATGTGAAATATAATTAGTTCCTACAGAAAAGGTAGGCTATGTGGGTATTTGTTTACTACAAAGTATTAATTTTTTAATTGAAGGCGTAATGTGAAGTCTACTTCCAGTGGTGACAAATTATTTTTGCCTTTTAAGTATTTTTAATATCATGATGAACTCATGGATTTTAATATATTTGTTGTTTCAGTCAGTGATAAAATGAAGGATTTTAATACGGTTTAAAATGAATTAATATGTATATAAAGCCTAGCACCTGGTAGATGATAACCACCCATGATAGCTGATATAATAATAATAATTGTTATTATTACTGTGATCAGTATTTTAAATAAAAAATATTCCATTTGGGTTGAAAGCTGACATTTCAGGCTTTGCTATACTTCAGTATCTTTTAGAGGCTCAGGTAGAACTTCTTTTAGTATGGATGGCCATGTACAACTTTCTCATTTTTGCATTTAAAACAGCCACAGTGTTAGTCATATTTTCATTTTCACTTAAATGTTCCTAGGTAAGTTTATGAATAAATTAATATTTGTAGAATCAATTACATAATAGATGTACTTCTTTGTTAAAGTCAACCCACTGGCTTTTTTTAAAGCAAAATATCTTCCTCTGGTTTATCCACTGAAATTCCATATCATGGTTCTAACATGTAGGAGGTTTGTTTGAAATAAGATTATTTGTTAGCTTTTGGTTATGGTAAAGATTAACCGCTGGAGGAGATAAACAAATGTCCAGCAAGCCTCTGATATATCTGCCATATGTCCAGTACTCATGACCAGCATTTTAGCTTCTGAATGGGAGTCTCAAAAGCTTCTTGATAATAATAGTGAATAACATTTAAGAGTCCTTATGTCTTGGAGGGCTTTTGTATGCATTAGCTCATGGAATTCTTATGAGGACTTTATGGTGTATAATTCATTTTTCTCCCCATTTTACAAATGAGGAAACTGAGCAGTTGGTAAGGTTTACAACAAGTTTACAAGTTTACATAGTATATAATAGAGCTAAAATTTGAGCTTAGATAAAACTCAAACTTTTTAAGTTACAGTCAATTTTGTCATGTTTTTGGAGGTTCAAATTTTTCAGACTTTAACTCTTACTCTTGAGTATTTTGAGAGAATTCCATTATCTGTACAATGCTTTGGAGATATATTTTTGGGGGATAGTACCTAGGAGTGCAGTTGCTAAGTCATATGGCGAGTGTTTATTTTACTTTATAAGAAATGGCCAAACCGTTTTCCAAAGTAGTTGTACCATTCTTACATTCCTCTTAGCAATGTGTGAGCAGTCCAGTTGCTCTACATCATTGGTCTTTTTTATTTTAGCCATTCTAGTATTTTTTACATCATTTATCTTTTTTATTTTAGCCATTACCAGGTGTTCAGTGGTATCATATTGTGGTTTCTGTTTACATTTCCCTCATTGCTAATGCTCATTGGCCACCTTTGACATCTTCCTTTTGCAGAGTATCATTTCATATTTTTGCCCATTTGAAAATTATCTTGCTTGTATTATTACATTTTAAGGCTTCCTTAATACATTTTAACATTATTTTGATAGCCATGTGTATTGTGAGTACTTTCTTCCAGTCTTGGCATGCCTTCTTATTTTCTTAATGATTTCTTTCAAAGAGCAGATGTTTTTAATTTTATTGAGGACCAATTTACCAATTTTCTTCTAGGATTCAAACTGTTTTTTTCCTATTAAAGAAATTTTTGCTTAATGTTGCACAGGATGCTTTCTATGTTTTCTTTTAGAAGTTATAAAGTGTCAAGCTTCCAATTTACTTTATTTTCATGCTTACTTTTGCCATCCTAGGTTAGAGTTCTCATTTTATGCCTGCATTACTGGGTGGTACCATAGCCTCCTAACTGCTGTTAGAACCTTGCCCTACAACATACCTTAAGTTCATCTTTCTTAACAAGACAACTAAACACAACATTATTTTTTTACATATTTTGGTGAGATTATGATGGTTCAGGGTTCTTACTGGTATATATGACCAGAGAACACATACGTCCTATGAAGTAGGTCTCTGAGGAAAATAATGTGAATAAAAAAGAAATATAAAATTTTCAATGAAAGTGCCACTTTATATTATTAAAGCTTTTAATTAAAAAACTAGCGAGATGCCTACATTTATGTCACTCTCATTCTCAAAAAGGCAGTGGCTTACTGTTGCTTTGAGCAGTAGCACTAAGTCTGGCTTTGTCTGAGTTGCCCGGGAGCTTGCTTAGATACAGATTTCACCCCATCCTTTCAGAATCTCTAGGGTAAGGCACAGTAACATATGTGTTTATAAAGCTCTCCAAGTGTGTCTGATGTAGCAACATTTGGACCAGCAAGTGGAAACCAGCAAATGAGAGCATAAATTTAGGCTTCATAATCTTTGGTAGTCAAGGTTCTTAGTATGACTGATTTTACTGTACTCTTCCAGTTTCATCTTGTGTTTCTCATCATCATGGATCCAGCTAGATAGCTTTCTTCACTGTTGCCCAGCGAGACTGTACTTTTATTTGTTCTAATCCTCTACTGTGAAATGTCCTTCTCCCTTCCCCTTGCATATCCAAATACTTCTCATTCTTGAAGGTGTAGTTTAAATCTATTCTCTTTTATAAGGTTTTCTTAGGTGATACTGTTATCTCTGTTTTCAGAATTCTTATATCATTGCTTTGGGGATTTCACAATATGCTGCTTTATATTATTATTATAATAGTTATGTTTGATTTCTTCAAGCAGTTTTGTAAAGAGAGTTAAATGCGTTAAATTACATGCATAATGAATGATTGCTTAAAATCAATTTAAGAATTTCATCTATTCTCATTATTCCTGTTTTCTGGCTGAATCTCTGTCATGCAGAGATTCATGTCATTGACTCATACCAAGTTAATGTAGCTCATCATTCTTGGAAAGTAATTCTTAAGTTTTTTTGTACTCTGGTTTCTTTCTGTCATTTTAAGATGTTTTTTAAGAGCTGGGGAGACTCTGACTCTCATTAGCTCTACACATGTCAAAATACATTTTTATTTGTTATATGTTTAGATGATCATGAATCACATTATTCAAAAAATTGTGTATTTTCCAGATTGTTTTCCTTATTCAAAGACTTAATGTCAGTTTACTTTAAAATAATTTTACCTTAAGTACAATTATAGTCTCTTAAAGAGGATGGTATTTGTTTTGACTTATTTGAGCCTAACATATTTCAATTGTTTATTAAGACAGACAGATATGTAAGGGCCAGGTGCAGTGTCTCATGCCTGTAATACCAGAACTTTGGGAGGCCAAGACAAACAGATCACCTGAGGTAGGAGTTTGAGACTAGCCTGGCCAAGGTAGTGAAACCATCTCTACTAAAAATACAAAAATTAGCCAGGCATAGTGCATGTCTGTAGTCCCAGCTACTTAGGAAGTTTAGGCAGGAGAATCACTTGAACTTCGGAGGCGGAGGTTGCAGTGAGCCAAGATCATGCCTGGGTGTACTCCAGCCTGGGTGACAGAGTGAGACTCCATCTCAAAAAATAAAAAAGAAGACAGAAATGTAGATTAATTAGGCTTGCTTTCACCCTTTCCTCCTCTGCTTTTACATAAGGACAATGCCAAAGGAGCCTGGAGACTAAATTATAGCCTATCTCATGGGCAAATAGGTGATTTCTTCGGTGTCATGTTTGAGATTATTATCAAAGCTTCATAAATACTATAACTTATCTTGTAGCTACTTTTTCATTCTTGGTTGTAAAAAGCTATTTTGTATGTTTCTATTTTTTAAAAAACCATCTTTTAGTTGTAGTGCTTTATGAAAGAATATATAGTATTGCTTTACTAAAACTTAAATGAGTCAATTTCAAACTAATCTTTAAATGTTTAAAATTTTAAAACAAAAACTTTAACCTGCTTAATCAGTTTTATCAAAATTAACAGACCATGCTTGGTTTACCTAGGCTTGAATTAAAATATCTGTTCTTAGTTTTGTGTCTGTTATCCCTTAGTACATTCTCTTAAACCTGCGAAGTTCCTTCACTCTAAATGCTTTAGCAGCACTAAAAATATGATGAGTCTGTATCCACTACTTAATAGGAAACTTCGAAGGAGATTTTCTTTCGTACAGTTTACTAATGCGAAGATACTGTAACAGATTCCGCAGGGTGACAGTGTTAGACATTACTGGTATGATTTCGGGTGACTAACACAGAGTACCTTCATTTAAGTGGTTCACAGATAAAAAAAATCTAGAAATCACTTTCCTCCGTAAATTGAAGCAGTTCCTCCTGTCTTGGTAAGACATTTCTAGTGTCAATTCTGAACATATGTGGGACTATACACATATAGCAAATGTGTTTTTGAATATGTTACATGTTGGAAAACTGTTTTGCCTGAAAGAGGACTTGTAGTTAGACCCACCCCTCCATTATCTTTAATTTCCACCCCCCAAATGCTGTGCTTTGGTTTGCAGCCAGAGGTTGTTTTCTTTAGAAATAGTATAATTACAGATTATGCTCATTTTCTTCTGAGTTTTAAAATCCTTAATGCATTAAATATCTGTAATTTAGATTTCAAGTTATTTTTTAAGATATAGTTGTTTTCTGTTTTGAAATTTTTTGTCTTTGGGTAGTTGCTTCATAGAGCTAGCAAAATACCTATTGAATAATAAAAGAGAATATAATTTGGCAAATTCAGAAAGTAAAAAATATTTTTAAATCTCATAAAATGTTATGGGGGTCTTTGTTCAATTGTTCCTATATTCCTACAGGAGAAACTGAAATACGTTGAAAGCCTTTTTGGAAAAGTAAGAATGAATAATTCAGCTTTAAGTATCTTTACAAAGATGAGAGATATAGCTGTCTTATTCTTGCCAGCCCTTATCAACTGCCTCTTTAACAAAGCAGAAACGCGAACATTAAGAACACCAAAGATTTTTAAGAATTTTAAATTTTGTGGGTATATGGTAGGTATAAATATTTATGGGGTATATGAGATGTTTTTAGACAGGCATGCAATGCGTAATCATCACATCATGGAAAATGTGGTATGCATCATCTCGAGCATTTATTCTTTGTGTTACAGACAATCTGATTATATACTATTTTAGTTATTTTAAAATGTACAATTAAATTATTTTATTTTATTTTATTTTTTTGAGTAAAAAGAATGAAAGAAAGAGGAAGAGATTTTAGAAAAAGAGAGAAAAGGAGAAAGAAAGAAACAGCAAAAGAAAGAAAAGAATGAAAGAGAGAAAGAAAGAGGAAGAGAAAGAGGGAGAGAGAATGGGATTCTTGTTTTATTGCCCAGGCTAGAATACAGT